>PVIH01008879.1:0-63004 GCA_004025045.1 Sigmodon hispidus | reverse complement strand
ATAGTTATTGTTAACTCTTCCACATTTTAAATTCTTTTTACTGGTGGTGTGTTTTTTTTTTGATAAATACAAAATAAAGAAGGAAGAAAAAGAAAAAAAATTAATATGTGAAAATTAAACATTAAGAGAAGGGCATAATGAAGCCACATTCTCAATCAACTTAAGTTGTATGTTTAAAAGTTCTTTCACAGAAGTTGGTTGGTTTCTGATCTTTGCAAACAGTGTGGTTTTAAGCATTGGCTCCAATCATTTGAAAGGTACTCATGGAGCGTGTCAAGTGTTCTGGTTATCAGCTCATTGACCTACAAATGACACATAGATAATCATCCTTTTGCAAGTAAGGTCTCTGATTCTATTCAAACTTCTCCTGAAACAGCCCTTACTTTAGCTTCATCTACCTTTGATAAACAACTTCATCAGAAAGTACACTCTGTTATCCATAGGAGCTTACCCCAGAAAGTGGTAGAATGTGAACTTGTGTTAATAGCATATATTTAATCACCGACTGAGATACAACTACATTGAAAGCAGAATGAATAACTCCTTCCATTCACCTGTCTTTACTCTACCTAAAGGGGATATATTGAGAGAATTACATGATTTGGTAACAATACATTTTCATTTCCATAATACATGACAATTCTTGTACAATAAATTCTTTAAATCTTTTATTTGGCACCTCTATATGTTCAGGAAATATTTTTAGTTACATTATCCTGCCAAAAGAGATTAGGCTCATTGCTATGATATAACAGTGAAGCTTCTAAAACATGATAGCAGTTTAGTACTTTTAGGAATATCCATTCATATCTTTAAATATCAAATGAATCACAAGTGTTTATTGGGTTGTTTCTCTCAAATTTTGGGGTAGTAAACATGTATCAAATACATACATGGCTTGCAAATCTCCCATTTTCTTTTCTAAGTCATATTTCACTTCATTGATGGATTTCCTTTCCTGTGCAGAAGCTGTATAGTTGAATGTACATCCCAATCCTTTTTGTTGTTTGAGTTGCTTACACTTCTGGTGTCATAGCTGAAAATCATTACCAATACCAAATTCAAAGAGTTTTTCTTTGTTTCCTAGGATCTTGCATGTATGTGAATTATTTTTATTATAGTAGAGTCAAATTTCATTCTTTTGTATATGGATATACAGATTTTGGCCACCTTATATCAAGGACTACCCATTCTCTCCTATTGTCTATTCTTGACAATTTTGTCAAACATGATTTGACTATCATGAATTTATTTTTCTCTCCCAAATTTTATTTTATTGGCATATATGCATATTTTATATCATAATCATACTAATTTGATTCAAGCTTTGTGATATATTTTAAATTAAGAAGTATGATCTTTCCAGCTTACTGCTTTCTCAAGATAGCTTTGGTCTATTTGATATCTATTGTAGCTTAATAAGATTTTTTTTTATTTACATGAAAAGTGCCATTGAAATCTTAAAAGAGACTGCAATATCACTTTGAGTAGTTATATATTCTTTTGCAATGTTTCCTTTAATTTTTACTTTTTTTAGTTTTTAGTACATATGTCTTTACCATTTGAGCACTGTTTATTTCTAAATATTTTATTATTTTTATGTTATTATGGTTAAATTTTCCTTTTTTCTCATAGAACTGACACTCAAACTTAGGACCTCACATATGCTAAGTAAATAGTATACAACTGCAGTACATCCTAGGATCTGTTTCATTCTACTTTCAGATAATTTGTTATGTATAGAAATGCAATGGGTATACGAATGTTGTTTTTGTATTCAGCAACTTTACCGTAATCATTTATGTTAACCCTTTGGGGGTTAGAATCCTTAAGGTTTTTCTACATATAAAACAATTTTATCTGTAAGCAGACTATTTGATTTCTTTCTTTATAATCTGGAAATTTTCATATTCTGTCTTTCTTTCTGTTTTGTCTAGGATTTTCATTATTATGTTGAAGAGATGTCGCCAGGTTTTGTTATTATCCTCAGAAAAAAAGTTTCCAGTTACCTACCATGTGTCTTAGGTAAAAAGTGGGCTGGCCATAACAGAGCTTTTACTATTTTGATGTACACTGTTTCTATATTCAATTTGTTGAGTTTTACAATGAAAGAATGATTTATTTTAAATGCTATGAAAGAATGATTTATTTTAAATGCTTTTTGTTCAGATATTGAGATGTTTTCATGATTTTATAGTTTATTATCACAATGTAGTGCAATTTTTTAGTGATTTGAATATGTTGAATTTTCCTTGTGTTCTTAAGACAAATTCCATATCATGACATATGCTGCATATGATCATGTTAATACTCTGTCAAATTTGGGTTAGTGTTATTTTGTGTACATTTTCAATTCCATGGTATTTGTTAAGACTAATTTCATGGCCTAGAATAGGTCTGTACATACTGTATACCATACTCATTTACTATGTAAGCATATAATCAATTTCTTTTTTAAACTTTTATAGATTCTTTGTGGATTTTTACATCATACATTCTGATTTCAAATATCTCCTTGCCCTTTTTGCACTCACCCTCTGACCTAGCCAACTCCTGCAAACCAAATTAAAAAAAACTAAAAACCAAAAGAAACAAAACAGAGACGGAGCAGGAGGGTGGGGTGGGGAAGAAGAATTATGTGAAGCGAGACTTGGCCAGTTGAGTTGAATCACATAGTTTACCCGTTAGTCCATTCACCTTTATTTGCAATTGTTCATTGTATTGTCATTGGTCATTTGTCTGGCTCAAGGCTTCTGGCTTCTGCTATGCCACTAATAATGGGTTCTTGCTGGGGCTCCTCTTGATATCCTGTTGCCCTATATCCTGAAGATCCTGCTGTTTTCAATCTGTAGATTCATCCTCTTTATCTGCTCTTACAGCTCATAGATAAAGTGAATGTTAGGTGCCAACTCATAGCACTTGTGGGTCTGGGTGGTAGTTTGGTCAACCTGCCAGCTTTCTCTTATCATCACTAGCCACCAGGGCCAACTCTACTGTTTGGCCCAGGCAAAATGCAGGGCCATTTCTCTTGACTGCTGTAGGGGTCATATAAGAGGAATTCAGCCCTCCTGTTCTCATGCCCTAGAACTGGCTCTTCTGTGCACAGGATCAGCTCTCCTGTGCTGCTCAGACTCTGTTCAAGGCAGGCTCTCTTGTGTACATACTGTAGCAGGTGAGGGTTGGGGCTGGATCTTTAATTCTTGTGACTCTGGGTCCAGCTCTCTCACCTGTCAATTTCTTGGGCTGCTACTGACTTTATCATTGGCTTTGTATCATATATGTACAGGTATTACACAACAGCCCTAAGGTTAGAGAAATGGAATTTCTAAAATACACACAATTCTGATGAGAAAAAGAGATGAAAACTGATTAGACTGTTTAAGAAAAAGGATCTTGATTCTCATCCTTTGACAAAAGCTATTAGTGTCCTAATTCTGTCCTAGTCAGAGTCTAGAAATGTCAAAAGTGCTTGTGGCTTTAGTTGCTGGTTATCCACCATACTCTTAGTAGTGGTGGATTATTAATCTTTAAACTCAACCCCTGTCTTAATTTTATCCTGTTCTAGTTACTGTTGATTCCCACTTGAATAGTCTTTTTATAATCTGTCTATTTGGTTTCCCTTGATTGTTTCATAAGGTCTGAAAGTCAGCAAAAGTAGAGATCCTAAATTATTCTATGCTTCAATTTTAGTCATTTTCCTAAATTACTTCAGAGCTCCAGATCTGGAGGAGGAATGTTATGTAGCCACAGAAACATTATCTGGTTTGGAGTTCATTGAGGATGGACTCCTCCTTCATACTTTGTAGGTTATCAGAGAAGCAGAGGTGTTTCAGTTTTCATTGAAGTGTTTCTCAAAAAACCTCCTACTTCTCTTGCAACAGAAAAATGGAGTCATTGCAATTACCTTCTTAATACTTTGATTACCATGTGAAAAGGTGGAAGTTTCAAGGTCCTGTTGAGGTCCATTAAGGAAAAACTACTTCCTCCTAGGCAAGAGAATAAATAGAGTCTGAGTTCTACCTCTGGTACTGAGTGGAAACATGAAATGCTCATCTGCTCCAAATAGTAGAATATTATAGACTATTGTCTCCTTCCTTAAGCTAAACTTGTGAATAGCTTGGCCAGGAGACCACTCCACAAAAAATCTGATGCAACTGAAGACATGTTAAGAAGATAGGAATAATTATCCCCTCTCTGAGTTCCAACTTAAAAACAAAGCATATTACAAACTGTAATTTTTCCTTTCTCATCTTTTTTATCTTTTTTTCTTTTGAGTATTAGAACATAAGTTCCTTGAGGCTGTGGGCTTGCCTCACTCATTCACTGATGCCTTCCTCCTACTGCCATACAGCTGCTTGTTCATCTTCTTTGCTGAATCTAAATCTATCAGTTTTCTTGGCCCCGAACTTAAAACTCGTAATCTTTGTTTTTTCATCTTCCCTATCTTCCCCCTCACTAGCAGCTGCAGAGATCACAGTTTGCCTGTCTTTTTGGCTTGCCTTCAACCTCTGGTAAAATGGTGTGGAAACTTTCTCCATTGATGCTTCTATTTTTAATATTAATGAAACAGAGAATCCAAAAAGTAACTTTAATTTCCCCAAAGCATCAGAGCTTTAAAATAAGAATCCTTGGCTTTATTATTATCCTTGTGATCTGGAATAACTTATATAGCTTTTAGATGATCAACAAGAAAAAACACATACATTTGAAGATGTTTGTGGGAGATGTGGAAGTTTGAATAAAAATAGACCACATAGCCTCACAGGGAGTGACACTATTAGGAAATGTCATCTTATTGTGGTGGGTGTGGCCCTGTGGGAGGAAGTGTGTGTCAAGTGGGTGGTATGTTGAGCTTTCATAATCAAGAACCTCAAGCAGCCACTTGTTCACTGGTTCGCTCACTTTGCCTGCTGTGTGAGAATCCAGATGTAGAGCTCTCAGTTCCTTCTCCATGTCTGCCTGTGTGCTGCCATGTTTTCTGTCATGATAACAATGGACTAGTCCTCTGAATCCTGTAAGCCAGCACCAATGAAATGTTTTCCTTTATGAGAATTGACTACTCAGCAGTCAGAAAAAGTGATATACTAAAATTTGCAGGCAAATAGATGAATTTGGAGAATATCCTCCTGAGCAAAGTCTCACAAACCCAGAACGATAAGTAGGGGATGTATTCACTCATTAGTGTACTTTAAGCAAAAACATTCATTCTTATTTCATTGAAAGATGATGGGTGAATAAAGTGATTTAACATACACACACACACACACACACACACACACACAACCAAATTTCTGATTTGACTGTTAAGTGTTGATTAGCAGAAATTTTTGGTGGCCATAGTGCATCCATGGCCATTAGCTTTGAAGTACTGTGCATTCTTCATCTGTATCTGAGCCTAGCCTGGGTTGGGGAGCTTTAGATTTCATTTTTTATGTTTCATGTGTTTTAGTGAAAAGAGAAGTTTTATTACTGTATGTGTTTTTTTCTAAGCTATCCTGAATGTTTTGCCTTTTTATATAAAGTTTCATATTGATTTTTCAAAACACAATTAAAAAAGAGAAAAGTGAAAAGAAAGCGCTCACCCCTCCCCAAAAAAAGAATTGACTTGGTCATGAGGTCTCTTCAAAGAAATAGAAATCCTAACTAGGATGAGAGAACTTATAGACATTAATGAATATTTTCAGGAATCATGAAGTGTATAGTCTGTAGTATAAAAAATGAACAATGGTCATTTTTTAATATAGTAGTGTTGATGTTGATTTTTCTAGGGTTATAGCTGTTTTCTTCTGCAAAGATGTCCTTTGAAATGTTATACTAGCTGTCAGGCAAGCTTGGTTGGCACTTTGTGTGTGCGTCAGGGGGTGGGGGATGTATAATCAGAACTGTCAAAGGTAATTTTCCTGGTTTAGTGTGATGATTGCCAAAGATTTCATGAAAATCCTTGAGGGCATAGCAAATATCAGAACTCTCTTGCTTATAGAAATCCCATAATTGTCTTGAAACTAAGAAAATTTGTTATCAAAACAAGACAAGTTGGCAGATTTAGATGAACTTTTACTAATACTATTCTGATTATTATGGTAATGAAGGAGCTCATTTAAATGCCTTTGTAATTATAAAATAACTCACACTTAAAATAATATTAATCTTTATAATTAAAATGAGCTATCGGGGGTCTTTATTCTACTAAAAGAAGAAAGTACCTCATAATTTGTTATTAGGAGTTATATCAATATATTTCATAGACATTGTGAAGGTCAGTCAAATCTTCATACAAGAGAAAGGCAAGAAATAGAGAAAAATAGGCAAAACTGTGATGTAATTTAAATATTTTAGCCACAAGAATTAGGGAAGCCAAAAGCCTCAAGGGAAAGTGCCTGGAAATGTTGATATCACAAATATTCTGTACATTTTCAACTTCTAGTTGCCCAGAATCTAAGATCTTCAACTAATTTCAACAACATAATTAAGAAATTCACTTGATATTGAAGACAGCAACTTCTGGTGGAACCATAAGTAGCTTGACTAACTCAATCTTGATGAAGTTTAAGCCAAGACTTTGACTTTGATGTCAACAAGAAGAAGAATGTTAAAAGTGACTCTTAACTGAGTGTTGATATGCTCTGGACTCTAAAAGGACTTCATGTTAAGTGAAAAAAAGTAATGTGGTTAGGCTTTGAAACTGAATTGCATGATATGCTCTGGATTTCTGCTAATAAAAAAAATATAGGATGCTATACCCAAGACCAGTAACATATAGAAGCCTCATTTCATGGATCTCTGTGTAGTATATAGGACAGGTGTCAGTTCCTCTGTTATTATGATGCTTCCTACCCATATCTTTGAAATCAGGAGAATGCATTGCATGGAAAGTATATAAGGCTTACATTACATTTTTGACTTGGAACTTAATTATCTTGTATTTCATTTAAGTTTTAAAAACAGAAATGACTACAACAACACTTTCAAAGAATTAGTTACTAAACCCAACCCTTTGTCAGAGATGTGACATAAAAAATTCTGTTCTGAGAACCTACTTATTTCAAACTTAAGCTATCCTCTTGAGCGAGGTATCACAAACTCAGAAAGATAAGCAGGGGATGTACTCACTCATTAGTGGACTCTAAACAAACAAACAAACAAGAAAAAAGCAAAGCATGCCCAAGCTACAAACCACAACCACTGAACAGCTTGGGATCAGAAACACCCTGGACTAACTCCTTGGATCTCACTCCCCTTAGAGGAACACGTGACTCACTCTTGAGGGAGTGAGGAGAAAACTGGATCTGCTAGGAGTGGAGACTGAAGTAAGCAATATTGGGGCAGTGGGACCATGGGAATGACCAGGGAGGGGATGGGGATTTTTGGAGAAGAAAGAATGACCTGATGTGGTGGGAGGGGGAAGAGACCTTGAATAAGGATATACAAGGTTAGAAAGTGTGACTTCTTTGTTCATAATAATAATAATATTAATAGTAATAATAAAGAAATAGAAAAAAAAGAAAAGAAACATGGTTTACAGCTCTGCTTCAGTTTCCTTCTCTATATGGACTACATATCTGCAGCAGAATGGAGGCTTGGCTGAGTAAATGGTAGGTATGCATAGTATGTTTTAAAGTGGGAAACAGGCCAAGTCAGTACTAGAGGCAGTCATGAAGAAAATTCTTAAGTTCCATGAGAAACCAACCTGAGCATGATTCTGCCCTGTGCTGAATGCTCTTAGTTGTACTAAGTGGCCACTTTCAGTGAAAGCAAAACTCAACTCCCCCAAATGAATGTGCACCTGAGTGCTCTGGAAAGTATTCTTTATTTCCTTTTTCTTCAAAAACCTACGGCCTGTTAGCCAGGTAAAATAATAGAACATATGGTCTTCATTTAGTTCTTTGGTGTTCACCGCCAAGACTAAGAGCAGGGTGAAGAGTGAAGATCTCTTGGCTGTCTCCATTGCTTCCCTTTAATCTTACTTTATTTACTAAGAGCTAATAAAAATCTGAAGTGCTTAACTCTCAAGTGTTGCTTTTCTTTTGGACATTAGTATTTGATTTGTTCTTTGGCTTAAGCCCCATCCCCCTTTACCATCAAAGTGCCATTGTTAACAAATATCCCTTTTAACGTTATATGCATTCTCATGCTTTCCCTCATTCTCTCTCTGTGTTTCCCTTTCTCCATTTTTTGTTTTTCATATCAGTTTGTAATTTATTTTCTTTTAAACCTAATTTATTATATTTATTTTTTACATGTATACAATATATTTTGATTATATCTACCCATTGCTTCCCTCCTCTAGCTCCCCATGTATCTTCCTCACTATTATTTTTATTATAAAAAGTGCTTCCCATATGTATGTGGGTGTAGGGCCATGCACCGGAGAATGGATAACGCATCAGTGGCCACATCCCCTCACTGCCCTGCTAAAATAAATAATTTTCCTTTCCCTAGGAATATCAGCTGCTACTATCACTCTGAAAGATGTCTAACCTCATGAGAATCTTTCCTTTCCATTGAAAAATTTTGACTGGATCGAGCTTGTGCAGGTCTTATGAGTTCATGAATGTAATGACACATGACATGTCCATTCCATAAAATTTCTCCTCCTCCTTCTGGCACTTAAATATTTTCTGTCTATACTCCCATGATGTTCTTTGAAACATCATTAATTTGAAACATTAACCTCTTGGTAGCAAGGTTAATATTACTTTCCCAATTAGAGCTGACCACTTGCACTCACTCATTCTCAATACTTTTACCAGTTATGAGTCTCTACATTAACTGCAACTCACCACAAAAAGAAACTTCTCAGACAATGGATGAAAGCAGGAGAAATATTTGCCAAATCTTTTGTCCCACACCATTTCTTGAATATCTTTTCATCTTTTGAAAGCTGATGTCCTTTTCCTTTGTGGTTTGAATTATCCTTATTTTTACAATACATTTATATTTGAATTATAAAAGCAAAATCCTTTATAAAAGTAATAATTCATAGTTTTATAAAAGAGAAAAAATATTTCTGATCTTATCACTCACTTGCAATAGCTGTTTATTCTCCTTTAATATGTGTTACATATTCCATTTTTATATCGTTCATAAAATTTCACTGAAACTCTTTTTGGGCCACATTATCCTATCAGCATAATTCCAAGTTCACCAACATGCCTTTTGTAATTATTAGAATTGATGCTCTAGTCAGTGGCATTTAGACAGGTAAATAATTCCATGTAAGGCTCTATTAACACTGACAGGAGTTTTGTAAAGCAATCAGATTTATAGAGAATTCACATATAAAGGCTAATTGTATTAATCAGTCTTTGAATACGAAATGACAAGGTGAAAAAAGACTTTTGTGGCATATAATCCAACTAAAAATGGCTCTCCTTCCTCCTTTTCCAGACACAAACTAGTAGGTTGAGGAAGTGAGCATAGACATATCTATACTATCAGCATTCTTTGAAAGATAATAAAAATATTGCCATGCATACTCATGAAATTTATTTGCTGCCATATGTTCTCCATAATGTATCCTTGATAGTATGCTGCTTTATATGCTAGACCTCCAGGTCAAACTCCATTGATCAAAATTTTTAATTTTATAAAAGATAAATGTTTTCTTACAAAATGCTTAATAACACCATGAAGCTTCCTGTGATATTATGTCTCTTAGTAGTATCAGAAGCAGCGTTCACAAATTCTCACCAGCATGACTGCTTAGACAGACAATAACAATTAGTGAAAAAGAAGGCCATGAATTGGAAAAAGAGCAAGAGGGGCCATGTGGGACATTTTGGAAGGAAAAAGTGTTGTAACTATAATCTGAACAAAAGGTAAAAAATATTTAAAAGTATGTAATGAAAAGCTTTTCAATGTATCTCTACAGTCTAATATCTATATAATATGTGTTGTGTTTGGAATTTTCTAAACTTTAATTTCTATTTTAAGAAATTTTAATTCCTGTGTAGATACTATAATGTGAAAAATCAAAGATGAATAAATCCAAGTGCCTTGTTATTATCAATCTTAGTATCTTTCTTTTTTTATAATCAGGGAACTGAAAAAGTACAAAAGCATGCTTATCAATCATTTGTATTTTATCTCCTGCACCACCTCATTTAAAATATTATGTTTCTTACTGACTCTTGATAGCAATATTCTTTCTGTTCAAGATTCTGGTACCTTGTAAGTAAATCCTAGAACTCTATAGAAGTCCTTGTGACTCTTGGGACAGTCATCTTCAAGTCAAGCACATCTAACACCCAAACCCTTGAATAATTTTAGGAAATGATTTGGTTTTCCTTATTCATTATTTTAGCATATTTTCATTTTGATATATTTCCTTCAATTTGTTTTCATTTATTAACATCCATCTTTTAGCAAACAAATCTTCCTCTGGTTATCTTTTATAGTCTTTTATTGTAATTTTTTTATTTTATTTTGGGCTCTTGTATTATGTGTAGCATATAGACAACTTTTATTATTTAAAATCTTTTGAAATGTAAAAGGATTATTAATTTTGCATTATTTTTACTTGTTCTAAAAGCTTTACTTATTTTAAAGTTATTTGCACCCTCTTCTTAATCTTTTATTTTTTGCTTTATTATATTTTGTGTTTGTATTTTTCTGCATGTACATTTGTATATTGTGTACATCCAGTGACCATAAAGGCTAGAAGAGGGTGTCAGACCCAGGAAACTGAAGTCATGTATTGTCAGCCACTATGTAAGCACTGGGAATCTAACCCAGGTTCTGTGGAAGGGAAATCAGTGCTCTTAACTACAGAGCCATCTTTTAATCCCAACATTTTCCCCTCCTTATCACTTTTCCATATTACTACTTTTGTTTTATTTTCCTGATTTTTGTAGGATTGTTAACTTTTAAAACTATCATTTTAAAGAGATAAATTTTACTTATGTTACTTCAGCAGATACACATACATGCTAGCATATTTACAAAACTTAAATGGTTCTAACCTCTGTTATTCTGTATTAGTAATGATCATTAATAAAGCAAAAAAAATCAGCAAATGACATTCTTATAACAACATTAAAGTTACTTTATAGCTCATCTTTCTCTTGGCTATATTCTTTAATTCTCTAGAAATTTCTACATTCTCTCTTTTGATATCTCTAATTCCACTTTCAGTTTTCTCACAAAAATTTTTTCTTGTCACAATTATATTAATTTCTTTTACTTTTGTAATACTGGGGATTCCTGTATGCTAAGCAAGCATTCTGCAGTGAGGTATATATGCAGTCACTATTCTCATATTTATTAGCCTTATATTTTCAATTGTTTCTTGTATATTTAAGGATCATGGGTATATTTCCTTTATCATGAGCTCTTTTCTATGTGTTCAGTTCTTCAGTTTTATATTGACAGTAAACAATATTCCAAAGTGAACATTCTGGGTCATCTTAATGGAAAATCTAAACATCTTTGGAAACACAGGAAATAGTTTATTAACATAGTGAGATGTAAAACCTCAAACTGCCTCAGATTAAGCTTATTTCATAATAAAACCAGCTTTAGAGTGACATTTTGAGATGCATGCATATGTGTGTGTGTTTGTGTGTGTGCTTATAAAATTATGTAGGTTCCTTATATCCTCCTTTATCTCAAGTCAGCATTCAAATATAGATGGAACATAACCTTGTGTTAATTGCCTTCTCCTATTATTAGGCTATGATTAAACTCATTTTCCTGTAAGTCTCTTTTCTTCTATCACAGATTATTGTCTCATTTTCCTTTGCTTAGTTATCTTCATTCTTAATTCTTCCTATATCCTACAGTATGACAATGTAAAGATGATTTATTCAATCAAATCTCCCAGTTAATATTTCAATTACCCTTTTCTTTGCTCTGACTTCTTCCCTAACATCCTCCATCTTCATGTTCCATTAAGGCAAGTTAGTTTTCTTCAATCTTTACTCATTGTTTTTTCAAAATATTTCTTTACCATTAATTTGGGAAATTCATCCTTCTGTATTTGATCAGTTATTTCCAGCCATTATTTCTTGATTTACTATAGTGCAGCTCATGCTCCAGAAACTTTATAAGGAAAAATATAGGAAAGGTTAAAAAAAATTATTTCACTCTTACACTCAGTGAGTAAAACAACTTCTATAGAAGTTTAGTTGGAAATTATTTTCCCATAGAGTGTTGCTAAAAATTTGTTTTATCCCTCATATTTCTTATTAGACTGGACTTTGGTCCCTGGATGATGTTAGAATTTTTACTAACCATTCAATATCTATGATTTCACAATCATACATTATGAGGTAGATTATTTTTATTATTTGAATCATGTTCTCTGGAGATATTCTCCAATCATGTGGCAGAGATGGAGATTTATTTTCTCCTTCCTGAGAGAGTATAGTTCTTCAGACCCCACTCCTTGTACCCAGTTAAACAAGGCAGCATATTCTCATAAATGAGTTAGCAGAAACAATATGCATTACTTTGTTCTAAGGCAGTGAGAAAATGAGTGACTTAATCTTCTTTCTTTTTCCCCCTTTATGTATAAATTCAGAAATGCCAAATGCATGAATGGTAGAAAAGTATAGATTAGAAAGGTGATGACTCCCTTAGTCATATGAAAAGGGGATTTACAGAAAGTAAGAAAAGTTTGTGAATGTTGTAAAGCTACTGATGTTTAAAGTGTTCTGTGACTGAATTATTTCTTTAAAATATTGTTCTATCTACTTTCTCTGTTGTCCAGATTCTTCAGCTTTATCAATGTGATATTAGACATCACAGATTAACTTTCTATTTTTCATATCTTTTTTCTCATGATATCCATCTCCAACCTTTCTCCCATCTTTAATAAGATTGGTTTGAAATATTTATACAGGGGCTGGGACGATGGCTCTGTGGTTAAGAGCAACTGTTATTCTTGTAGGGGACCAAGGTCTTATTCCCAGTCCCAACATGGCAGCTCATAACACTTTCTAAGTCCAGTTCCAGGGGATTTCATGCCCTCTTCTTACTGCCCTGGACACCAAACACACATGTGTTATTCATACAGTACTTATAGCAAAAACAGTTATACATATGGAATATTTTTAAAATAAATTTTCCTACAACTATTTTTAAAAATATAGAAATAAACAAACAATGGGAGTAAGGGCAAAAGCATCATTTATTTTTAAATTCCAAGACTATTTTCCATGATTCTTCTCCTCTTATAGTTTACAGTTCTTATTTGGTGTATCTCTGAGAAACCATTATAACATTCATTATTTTCTCCTTATTGCTAGGTACACTTTCCCTATATTATTTGCATTGGGGACTATGCTCCAATGTCTTATGATGGAGCAATGTTATACCTCTTTAATTTGAAGCATTAGAAGTATGAATGACATATATAAAGGTAATAGTTCTCAGCTACTATAAGTGGGCCTTCTGTATTATCTGGAGACACCATGCAGAGTTAGCATGACTAAATGGTGGATAGCAGGATTCTCATACAGTACTCTCATTCAATTTCTAGGTACATGGTGTTCTTCTAGTATCAAACTTGTTCAGTTTAATATGTAAAAAAAGTAAGACCCTTGTATCATTACAGGAATTGGGGAGAAATCAACCTCTGATTTAAAAATAAATGGTGTGGGTAGGTTGTAGAAGGAAAGCAGTCATAATTGATTAGGACAGTACAGGTCTTTGTGGAACAACTGGTTGTGGCAGTCATTCCTTTGCCTAAAACATGGGAGCCTGAAGAACTAGTAAGTGGGATTTGTTTTGGGGCTATATCTAATCAGCCTCCCAAATGAGGAAAAATACACAAGCAATACAAAGTGAAAAATAATGTCAATTGCTAGGCTGTTTAGTTTTGGGATTTCCTCCAAAAAAGAAGCTGAGATAATAAGTTGAATGACAATGTTTTGTGAGACAAGTAAAGAAATGAAGACACAACTTAGGGAACTTCCACCTGTGTGCTCTGCCTTGGGTATATGTTTGAGCCTGAGGCGCTCAGTAAGTGGCATTGGGCATTCTCCCTGCACAAATGACCCGTGCTGCAAACTTGTCTAAGCAATTGTCTAGTTATTTTTTAGGTAACTGGACGGGAGAATTCGACAACCTGATGGAGCAGCTGAGGGTGGCTATCATCACGGTGAACTCGACCCGAGTGGACGCTGGACTGGCAGAGGGATTGTCCTCATGGATCCCTGATGCCATGAACCATCTTAAGGAATGGGCGGGTATGGGCCTCCTGGTGTTGGTCTCCTTGGTATGCCTGTGGTGCATTTGCCGGATTAAGGCTTCCCAGTGTCACAATGCAGCCATGATTATTCAAGCCTTTACAGCCGGTAAAGCAGGACAGTCCCCTCATGCTTGGCTGGCTACCTTAAAGGATTAATTTTTCTAGGCACAGGATGCGAGGCTTGAGCACTGCACTTGGGACCCACTGAGACTTGGGCCCCGAGAACAGCACGCCTGATTGCTTGTGGGTTGATATCTTGCATCCCACCTCTGTGAAAAAGGGTATCGGACAGATCTGGTACTCATCGAATGGATGACACCTGAGTGAGGATCAGTGCAATGTCCCTGGTCCACTCTACAGAGATCAGGCCTCTACTCTTACCTGTTGCTATAATATAAATAAGGGGAAACTGTAGGGAGCTGCGTGCAGCCATGCCTTAAAGATGGCACTGGCTTCCACTCTCCACTTTCCACATGGTGAGTGCTCTCAGTGACAAACAATTCCATATATGGTTAGGCTGAGGATCTGGCTTGCTTCTGAGTACCTGGACCTATAGGTAGTGCCCACATGGCATACTAGGTTTGGCTGCCCAGAGGCTATTTAGGCCACGAGCGGGTTTCCCCAGGGTCGTAGTCAGTCAGTCAGTCATCATCAGAAGTCAGAAATCAAGGTTCCTGAATAAACTGCTGAAAGAAGAGCCTGGGTGTTGGGTCTTCCTTGCTGGTCGAGGTGGTCATGACAGACAATGACTGGTTAAGCCCTAAAATGTCTTCTGCTGCTTTGCAAAACTTTCCTTTTAGCTGATCAAGGAAATACTGAGACTGAAACATGGTATGCTTGTAGAATTCATGGAATATCCATCCATTCATCCACCAAGAAGTGCTGAAGTCAATTAGTCAATGACATTATGGGAAGATAGTAGGAGGTTCTAACACATGTGACCAGATAGAATAGAAGCACTTGCCTAGGAAGATCAAAGTCAGATATTTCAAGATGGATCAAAGGGCCATCAAAAAGGCTACCATGACAAAGGACACCTTCCAGTATAGAGAAAGCAAGGCTAGTGCTGCAAATAAGGACTACATCCTTTCCCTTTCCCATTCTTCCCTAGTGCCTCCCTCTTGGTTGGTCCATTGAAGTACTGAAAAATTGAAATACAAGTTCATTTCTCAGTATTCTGGAGGATTTGAGCTTGGGAAATTGTCTATAGCTATCATTTATATCTTAGGCTAGAGTCATATTTACAATCTGAGACTTTGCAACTGTTTATAACTACAAGAATTACATGCTGCTTAAGAATAAGCAGAATAAATTTATATTAGACTAGGAGTATTTAGCTCTTCCCCATAAAATTTATATCAGGAATGAGAGCAGTAAGAAATAATGTTGCATTTGGTAGTTATAATGATTTTCCTTATTTGACTTATATGTATATTCCACCCTTCCTCACTCTGATGAATCATAGTATCAAAATTAAACAAAAATGTTACAAAGAATGGAACAGCCCAAAATATCTGGACAGAGGCTTGAATCATGGTATCTTTCTAATTGTGTGGCCTTTCTTTATCACATTATTCATTGTACAATAGTAGAGATCCATTACTTCCTACAGAATACCTTCAGACATCCATGTTATTATATTTTTCTCCCCTCCTTCTCCTTTGAGTATACTTCCTGTCCATATTATAAGATCTGAGATGGTATGTCAGGTTCATGACCGTATCTCTAGAATCTAGACTATTGTCTGGTATACAGTGAAATTTAATGTTGAATGAATTAATTTGTATGTGTGTTTACATAAAATATCTGGCAGATTTATTCAAAATAAGATAAAGATTTTATGGTGTTTGTGTATATGCAAATGCATGTATGTATATGTGTGGGTGTCCTCCTATACACATGTGTGTGTATGTGTATAGAGGCCAGAGATCAGCAACTATGGATGTCCTATCTCAGGCGTGAACCACCTTGCCTATTACAAAGGGGTTTCTTTTTCATCTTGAAGTTGCCAAGTAGGCTAGGTTGGCTAGCCTGCAAGCTCCAGGGACCCACCTGTGTCAATTTTCCAATAGTGCCTGTCAACATGCCTGGATTTTTATGTTTATTCTGGGGATTGAATATTCATGTCTTAGTGCTTGGAAGACACTTTACTAACTTGACTAACTCTATAGAAGAAAATGAAAATGTCTCAAAGCTATCCTGAATTTTTTAGGATTTTTGGTTATAATGAGGCATATGTCACTTAGGGAAATATTTCTCAAAGTGTAGTTTTTGAAGCAGTATGATAACCCTGAGAGTTTCTTGAAAATATAAATGATCTGCCTAGCATATAGCCCTACTCGGAAACTGTGATGAGAGGTCTGAGCATCTGTAATTTACAAACCATTCCCGTCATGATCAAGTTCAAGGAATATCACTCTAATATTTGAAATGCTTTCCCCAACTCTGCAAAGTGCTTAAGTCATTTTTGGGAGAAGATGATATATCAGCTAAACATGCCAGAAAATTAAGACACATATGACTTGTTTCTCCATAATGCCATTCAAACAAACCATCCAAAACTAAGAACTGTCCAACACAGTCCATTACAAGCAGACTCAGCTGGATAGGATTACAAATGAACACTATTGTCAACATCTACAAACTATCTCCAGGTGTGTGCATCTAGGAAATCACAGGATTACTCGCTTCATTTAATTTTACTTTTTTTTTTAACAGTCAGACATTTTAAACTGCATAACTGGATTTTTAATCAGATAGACAAACTTCTGTGCCTATATTTGTACAATTTACTTTGTGAAAGAGTTGAATTAGCAAATGTGTTAAGCCCAAAGTTTGGGCAAGGAGAGAGGAAGTGACAATTAACAAGTATGGTCAATCCACATGGAATCTGAGATCAGAGTCTCTGATTAGAAAATAGTGGAGATCCCTATTGAAATTACCTAAAAACTTCAATTAGTATTTGCTAATTCCTTAACCTATGAAAGTAGTATAATCTTAAATTTCTAAAAACTAAAGAAGAAGGGACTTTAGATCCTAAGACATCTATTTTGTCCATTAGGTTTACCAACAGGATCCAGAAGACAGTTCAAAATCACAGGAGAAAGGCATTTGTTTAATTAAGGAAATTAGCAACATTGAAAAAAATAAACAAGAACTAGTCCACTAGGTTAACTAAATTACTAAATAATAAACAAATAACAGCAATAATGGAGGGGAGGAATGAAGAATGATGAATAAAAGTGTCCTTCATGTAAATGTCAACTGCATCTGTTTATGCATGGGAGAAACTCTGTCCAGTAAGGAAACTACTATCTACATAAGGATACTAAAATAAAAATCAATGAAAATTCCATAAAATTAAAATTTCAGTGCCCAAACCAAATTTTAATTGCTAAATGGCACATGTGACTTCAATATAGAACATAGTAGTTTCAAACATTTTTATTATTGTTGAAAATACTAGTGGATTGTGCTGCTCTAGGATATAATTCCAAGGCTACTTCAATTCATAGAATATGGACAATCAAAAGGCCAGTGGTCAGTGTGCACATAATTTTTCCTTGTTGAAAAATTATAACCCTCATGAAATTCAATACAATTATGCCTTATTTTTTATGGTTACACATTTCTCAAGTACATTTTCAACCAAAATTTTGTTATATGACTGCTCAGGGAAGACATTCATCTTGGGCCATGTATGCCTAAAAAGTAATGACAAAGACAGTAGTCTTTAGGTACATATTTGTCATATCTTAAAATGTAAGAAGTTTCTGGCCTAGCCTAGTCCCAATGTTTGGACCCACTCGCAGCCCCACTGCTGCTTAGCACCAAATAATCACACAAAGGCTTATATTAATTTCATGTGTTCAGCCTATGGCTCAGATATATTGCTAGCTAGCTCTTGCATCTTAATTCAACCCATACGTTTTGCCATGTGGCCCATGGCTTACCTGAGTTACATTACATGTTGATTCTAGATAGTGTCGCTTTTGACTCTGCCCTCCTCCTATCTATATTCCAATTTCCTCGCCTACTTCTAAGATGCCTGCCATAACCCAAGACAGTTCTTTTATTAAAGAATGATCCCATACCACTAAAATGCCTAGAAAAAGTGAGTTATTAAATGATAAAAAATGTATGTTGAGAGATGCATGAGTAAAGGCACATGTCTCTAGGTTTAATCTCTATACAAGTTCATGGACACAAAGTCCTACCAATATCCAATGAGCTAAAGTCAAATGATAACTGCTGGTAGAGAGAGAGTCAGTTTTATAAGTGTAGCCCCTAGTAAATTGATCACATTTTATTGAAAGACCATATATAAAGGTATACATTGGCAGCACAAATTGGGCTTGATGAATATTTTTTAAAAAGAAAGAAAACAAAGGGTATGGCGTTGGTTGGGTATTAAAGGAGATGGATTTAGAGAAAAGTTGTGGGCTAGGTGAATAAGTTCAAAATAGATTGCACAAAATTCTCAAAGAATTAATACAGTGTTTTAATTTTAAAAATACAGGTATTTCCATTTCTAGGATGTGATTCACTTGTTTTGATAAAATTTACACAGGAAACATTAATTCACAAAGAGCATTTGGATCTCAGTTAGAACAAGTGTCAGAAGGGAGGGCATTTCTGAAAAGTTGATCTGTTCTCCAGAGTGATTACAAAGTCACGTGCCTGCTTTATGGTGAAGGTACTGTGACTGGGGCTTGCATGAAAGGAGGTGGAGGGAGGTAAGCAAGAAAAATGTAAACCAAATTTCTCTTCAAAACGGATGGCTATTTCTCTCTTTATGTTCACATCATTTACTTAGATGGTGATATTTAAGAGTGTAAACATTAGATTCTATTAAGATAAAATAACGAGCTTGAGATGATTTCTCATTTAATAAATGCTCTAAGCTGAAGTTGTGGAGACCCAAAACACAGTCTCTGATAACAGCCCCTCTTTATTTCACAGTGATATTTGTTCTCTCAAATACTATTGACTCAGCTTTAATGGAATACTATGTAATTGAGTTTTATTTCCATTTTGTTTTTGTTTGGCAGATTTCTTGATTTAATAAAGGAAAACTGGTATCATTCAAAGGCCCACAGCCAAATTAGACAACAGCATAGAGAATACTTTGAGGATGCATGAGTCACTTATTAAACATTTTAATCTATTAATAAAAAAATCAGCAATCATTAAGGGAAAGACATACTATTTATAGGCAGAACAACTTTCAGATACAGAAAAATTATTCCTGAGAATGCAATATAAGGCTGACAATTGCTGGAAAAATTATACCCCAAGGTGCTTCATTTACTAGTTAACAATATATCAGCACTCTGAAGCTATGAATAATGTCCTAATCACACATTGTCAGTATTATCTCCTAGGTCATCTCTTTGCATATGGCTAATTGACTTAGGCCAATATCATATGCATTTTTTTCTGGTTTGGGAAAAGTCAGAGAAACTGGTATTAAATTTATAGTTGGCATCAATAACACTATAGCATAAAAACTTAAATAGAAAAATCTAAACTAAATTCTCTAGTTTCTGTTTTTCATTATTTGTGCATGAGTATGGGTGTGCATGTGTGTTTGTGTATAAGTGTGTTTGTGTGCATGTGTGTATGTGTATCTATTCTAGGATTTTGCAAGCTTTTCTCTCTTTCCCTCCCTTCTTTACTCTCTTCCTCCCAACCACTTCTTCCTGTGTGTATATGTGTTTGTATGTGTTTGCATATGTATTTGTGTGCATGTATATATGTTGTATGTATGTGTGCCTATAAAATGCATTCTTAAAGATTGAAGTAAGGAAGAAAATGTTCTAATTTCCTTTTTTTATTTCTGTTTTCTTCACCACCATCAGAATACCTTCTCTAATGACAAACAATTTTCTTCTGTTCCAGATTCCAAGACATTAATCCTTAGGAAGGGCCATCAAATGTTAGATTATATGCAGTTTTCAAAAGAAATTTATTTGAGTTTCAACGGATATGCAGATTAAAATGTCATTTCTGTCTTTTATTACACACTAAAAGTCTGTATTTCAACCAACTCAGCAAAGAAAAATTTAGTTGCAACACACAGCAGATGGGAAGAGGCTATCATGTAAGACTGTGTCAGTTGGAAAACATACTGTTAGAAGAAAAGCCTTGATGTGAGCAGTAGCTCCTTGAGTTGCATTGCTCATCTAACTACTCATGACTGCCTTAAGAAAAAATATTTCTCTATAATTGTTTCATGCTATCTGTTCATGCAAATAAGTATTTATTGAGTGCTGATCATGGGTCAGGCTCTGTGCAAAAGGATGGTAAGTTACATTGATGAAGTTTCTGTCCTCATGGAGTTAAGGCTATATAAGGGGATTTTAAAATTAAGCAAGTGCTTATGATAAAACATAATAGGTATGGTAACCTAACAAATCAGGGTCAAGTAAAATACAGAAGCAGGGAGTCTCACTTGGAGAAGAAACAGGTGATACCCCTAAAAGAATTGATGGTTAATTCTAAATATTAAAAATGAATGGGAAGTTGGTCAGTTACCTGATACAGTAGAGATGGGGAGGAGGTATAGTGAGGGAATGTGATACTGTTATATTCAGAACCTGTTCTTGACAGAGAATCAACCATGGTAAAGCATAAATTTATCAGTTATGTTCTGACATGATTTTGTTGTACCCTAGAATATTTGTATCAGTGCCCATATCAGAGCCACCCCTGGGACAACTTTATGTAGAACATGGACAGTTATATTTTGCACCTTCTTGGTGACAACTGTCCCTAATATTATGCTTTGTTCCAAAGCAATGGAAGTAATTTACACCCCACTCAATGGTGGAATCCCAGTTAAAACAGAGTTTTTTTTTTGTATGATGTCTTTAAAGGTGGTATGTATCCAAAACTTTTGATGGGACATAAAGAAATAGTCATCTATCATAAGGTAAATTAATGTAAGTTCGGCTCTTGGGGCTTTTCCTTCTTTTCCTAGACTTTCAGTAAATGAAATCAACATATACTTCTAAGCCAGACAGAGTTTGAGACTTTTTTTTGTTTCAGTTATATTATTATTGAACATATATGGTTCTCCTAATATTCTAATGTGACAGAAAAATACATTTAAGCAAATAATATTTGCAGACCTATGATTTCATGTTTTAATTCCAATCATATAAACACTTTAAAGTAACTTTATAGGTGTGTTGCTCCCCATCCTGCCCCTTATACTAGTCCCCCCCTCAGTCTTTCCCTCAACCCCCACCTCTGTTCACTCCCCCAGAGAGGGCAAGGAATCCCAAGGTGAATCAATTTGGGTCTGGCATATACAGTTGAGGTAGGACCAAGTCCTTCCCCCAAGTATCAAGGCTGAGAAAGGTGCTTCCCCCCATGGCATGTGTTCCAAGAAGCCAGTTCATGCACTAGGGATAGACTCTGGTTCAAGTCCAAGAGACTCCAGAAACTTCCCCTGCCTTTTGACTGTCATCTACATTCAGAGGGTCCAGATCCGTTCCATGAAGGTTTGTTAGCTAACATTTCGAAGTCTATTAGCTCCAACAGCACCGGGATGCCTCCTCCATGGTTCTCCCATCATAATCCTGATCCCTCAGTTTATAAAATCTCTTCTTCCTCTCTTCAGCTGGATCTGGAGCTTCAGCAGTAGCACATTAGCTACGAATCTCTGTATCTGCCTCCATCAGCTGCAGGATGAAGGTTCTATAATGGCATTTAAGGTGGTCATTAATATGATAATAGGGAAATAACAGTTTAGGCACCCTCTCCACTATTGCTTAGAGCCCTAGCTGGGCTCATCTTGTGGGTTCTTGGATATTCCCTAGCACAAGGTTTCTCTCTAGTTCCACAATGGTTCCCTTTATTAGGATATCCACTTCTTTGCTCTCCCTCTCTGTTTCTCCACAAACGCAACCATCCTGTTCTCTCATGTTCTCTTCTTACTTCTCCTTATTCCTCCCCTCCCCCTCCAATGATCACAATTTACTCAGGAGATCTTCTGTATTTTCCCTTCCCAAGGAGATCTATGGAGGTCTCTCTTAATTTCTCCTTGTTCTCTGGGTGCTGGGATGTGTGTGTGTGTGTGTGTGTGTGTGTGTGTGTGTGTGTGTGTGTGTGTGTGTTGTGAACTGTAGCCTAGTTATACTTTGCTTTACATCGAATATCCACTTATGAGTGAGTACATACCATGTTTCTCTTTCTGGGCCTGTATTACCTCACTCAGAATGATGATGTGGGAATGTCTTTTTGTATGCTGTGAATACCATTAATTATATAAAGGAACTGTTTTGGCCTATGCCAGGCACCTTAGGCAGGGCAAATGAAGCACATGTAGGAGAAGGAGGGCAGAGAGACTCAATGTAGTTGCCCAAGAAGAAACATGTAAGGAACACAGGGGAGCTCTGGGCCACATGGCAGGAGAGTTTAATAGAAACTTTCTCCTACAGAATGATACTCTCTAGATCTATCCATTTGCCTGCAAATTTCATGATGTCATTTTTTCTTACTGCTGAGTAGTACTCCATTGTGTAAATGTACAATTTTTTAATCCATTCTTTAGTTGAGGGGCATCTAGGTTGTTTCCAGGTTCTGGCTATTATAAATAATGCTGCTATAAACATAGTTTAGCTAATTCCCTTGGGGTAAGAATGTGCATTCCTTGGGTATATGCAGTCTTGTGCTAATTCTGAGATTAAGTATAATTTTTATGCAGTGGGTACAAAAAAACACAGTATCTTATTTCAATAAAAGTTTCAGACATGGCAGTAAATCAAGCTTATCTTTAAGAAGGCAACACTAGGGGATCAGTTTGAATATAACATTTGGCAAAATTGAGACACTACATGCAATTGTCATAGCCCACATATGTAGCCACAATTCCAAGGGTAGGTTTATGTTGAAAAAGAATGTGACAATGACATGCAGTTTCAAACAATGACAGTAACCATTGCCTTGAAGCTATGGAAGTTAAAATGTTTCCAATGGGAGTAGAGGGAGCTCTTAAGTTATTGTTAAACTCAGTTTCAGCTTTTTGTATGTGGTTATTAAAACAGATTTCTTATAGACCAAATTGGCAAATAACTATGTAGCAGAGGATGATCTTGAATTTCTGCCTTCCATTCCCTATGTTAGGATTACAAGCATGTACTACCACACCTTGTTTATGTTGTGCTAAAAAGGCTGAACTTGGAGCTTTGTTTATGCTAAGTGTGCACTCTGCCACCTCAGTTCCATCTTCAGCCCTTATGGGTAAAGAAGCTTCTTTTATGGTAGTATGGATGACTCTGGACACATAACTGAGTATGAGAGACACTAAAGGCTTCTGTGACACCTCCCCCACACACACATGCAAAAATAGAAACAATTGAGACAAAAAACTACTGAAGAGAGATCTTAAATTGTGATAAAGACATTGAAGTGTAGTTCTTCACAGTTGATGGCTTTAGGCAGTGGGTGGGGGTTAAGGAAGGACTTAATTTGCCTTAAAGGGGCTGGCCAGTTACCAAGCTCCAAAGAGTATATAGGCAACACAAACTAGACTTGGTGGGTTTGGGGGGACACAAGTGTGGGAGAGTGGACCGGGAAGGAATGAGAAGTGAGTATGGTTGGAATAAACTGTATGGAATTCCCAAATAACTAATAAAAATATTTTGGCAAAAATGCAGTTTAACCAACTTAGCAGTTTTAGTCCTCAGAGGTCTCTCTGGTTCATTCACATGCTAGTCCAGCATCCCAAAATAGCCATCTCAGTTGATGTGCCCATTCTCCAGGCCACAAATTTTTTAACATGAAGTTTCAAATAAAATCCTTTCTTTCCCAGTACTGAACTATGTTGCATACAAAAAATCCTTCAGCATAACTAAATATTGTATCTAGACTCAACTTTGATCTGCATTAAGCTCAAGACATCATTTCATATTTTTAGGCTGCCGCTTTGATTCTGATCACATCCATAGTTCTTAAAACTGCATTTCTTCTTTTGTGCCCAGTATGGTTACCTCAACTTGTACCCTCCAAGATTTTCTCATTTGCAGTCTGTACTCCATCATCAACTCAGCATCCTAAGAACTATGTATTCTTCATCCAGCCAAAAACGTTCAACCAATCTCCTGCCTTCCTGTAGGTGATAATGCTAAATGCCTCACAGGCACTTGCATCCTTTAAGAACATTTCTCCCATTTTTTTCTTTCATTGTTTTTGAAAATCAATATCAAACTTTATATAAAAAGCAAAACATTCAGAATAGCTTAAAAAACCTATTTTTTTATACATTCCATTGCCTCTCCATCTGTACTCCTATTTACTCTAGCCACCATGCTTGTTTATTTTTTATCTGTAACTGTGTTAGTTCAAATTCTTTCATAAAAGGAACGACCTGTGTGAGAACTAAAGGAACACATCTATACAAACAGAACTAGAATTGGAAATGGAGAAGGCTTGGAGTACATTCAGTTGTAATGCACTCTAATGAGGAAAAGAAATATACCCCAAATCCAGCAGGATAAGTAAAAGTAGTCCATTAAAAAGATACCATGTGCTTCAGGGATAAGTTAGACTGAGAATCATATTTAGGCACTGTTAGGAAATATTCTAGAAAGCAGGTCTGGTGAAAACTCAGAAATAAACATCAGACTGCAGGGAATCTTCAGTCAATTATGCACCCCAATGCAGCAAATTTGCCAGGTATATGCACATGACTTTCATAACATACCAAGATTTCTTCCAAAAAGCTGGATTTAAACCCCCAGCAGCTTACTGTACCCATCAAATATGATGGTTTATCTTGACACTCTAGACTGTCATGCCTTATCCAACAAAGTCAGTAAACAATCAGGTCAAGCCTTGCCACAAATAGTATTTTCAGCCTCCTGGCATTTCTCAAGCTATTTATATATAGCTTTTAAAACCATCTTTGTACTGCTTGGGATCATACCCAAGGGTTATGCATGTTGGGTCAATACTTCACCAATGAAGCATAACCACAATGATATGCAGTTAAATTCTGGGAAAAATAAACCTAGACATCCAGGAAATAGGAAAAGTTGATATAATTCTCCCCTGAAAATTAAAACAAAACAGTGTGCATAGAGACAGAACAGATTTGGAAGAAACCACTGACACAAAGCCAAAAGCAAGAGCAGGAAACTCTGACACAGAGAATCAAAGATTGAGGTCAGGATTTTCAGAATCAGGACATATGTTCAAAAAAATCGATCATGAGTTAATCAGTCAGTCTTGATTACATCTGCTGCCAGGTAAGCTGTATAAGTTCACAGCAAATAAAAGGAATCTTAGAAACTTTATATGCCTAATATTTACTCAATGTCAAGGTGCTGACCAATTGCTTTCTTTGTCTCCATGGCTTGCAGATGGCCAACTTTGTGCTATAGCCTCACATAGTGGGGAAGGAGGAAAGAAAAAAAGAAGACAGGGAATGAGCTAGTTTTTTTTTTTAAATCTCTTCTTAATACAGCACTCTTCCCACCCTGAGGACTCCACCCTATGACCTCATACTAGCTAATTACCTCCCAAGAGTTTACTAAATAACCATAACATGAAGGTTAGGACTACAACATGTAAATTTGAAAGAGATCCAAAGACTCAGTCCTGAACATCCAACTCTCCAGAGACCACAAGCAGCTCATGGAAGAAGAAAATGTCCCAGTCCAATTAGGAAAAAGTAATTGAATAGTTTCCACCCCCTCTCCTTACTACTATGTATTCCTTTGCATACATAAATACTAGCATCTTTATGAAAGACCCTCTCTGAGACTGGGGTAGCAAGTTATGAGGGGGCCACAGATGTCTTTGTTTTGAAAGCAGATTTTGTACAGAGATTTCACAACCTTAAATCTTAGGCCAGGACCTATTGTGAGTCCCTTTTCCATTTTATAGAAGTAAGTTTTAATAATTCATATGCCAGGTCACACTTTAAGCAAGGGCTAGATGGAGTTTTTTCAAGATATAATTCACATACTGTAAAATTCAATCTTCTGAAGCATACACTTCAGTGGTCTTTTTAATATAGTTACAGTTGTATGACTATAGCTACTGTCAAATTACAGAACATTTACATCACCCCCAATAGAACCCCATACTCATTATCAGTCACTCCATATTCCCTTATGTCCAAACTGATGGCAACTACTAATATAATTATTGCTCTTATGGAATTGTTTGTTTGGAGTTGGTTGGGGATATTTTGTATAAATTAAGTTATACAATATTTGATCTTTTGTGCACTTTATGTTCAAAGTTTATTCATGTGAAGGAGGGACCATTCCTTAGGCTGGGGTCCCCAACTGAACAAAAAAACAAGCGGAGTATCATCATTTTTCTTCCATTTTCTGACTGAAGTTGTGATGTGAGCAGCTTCTTCATACTCCTACAGTGATGGCTTTGCTGCCACCATAGACTAGACCCTCAAATAAACCACCTTCTCTCCCTTAGGTTACTATTAGATGGGCATTTGGTCAGAGAAACAAGTAACTAGTAGAGTATGGAAAAGTAGAGGGTCTTTTGTAACACCTCTATTTTGTCTCAAGAAGGTCATGTATCTAGAGTGCCAGTAACCAGGTACTCAAGGCCATGTAGTTCAGTGTGAGTACCTGCTCTCCTGATTCCTATTCTGTTGAATATTTGTGGAATGGTATTCTAAATTAAATCATGCCTCCAAATTATATCAACTTTCTTATGTTGGTTGCTGGTATCTGCAGAACGCATAGTTTCCCAGAGAACCCTAGAGTTCTGAGCCAAGCTTCAGACAGTTGTACTGCTCAGATCTTCTTCTTTCCAAGTAATGTTAACTTTCTTAGATACAAATATCATTGGATAAAAACTAAACTTAATCACACAAGATTAGCCATTCCTAAACTTCTAGTTGAATCCATGTTTAAGATTTTATAACAAGGATGCAAACATTACACTATTTTGACATGGTTTTTAGAAGTTAAATTACCTAAGAAATTGGAGATCTGTCTATTCACAAGGTTGATTTACATGGTAGAATCATTGTGATGTTTTCTTGCATTGAACTGACCAATGTTTTGACTGATTAAACTCAGTGAACTAGCCATCTTCATGCTTAAAAAAAAAGAAAATCTTTTGTACATTAATACATATTAAGCATATTTTAATTATTTGCACTATGCAATTTCTACCTCTGTTTAATTATATTTGTCATACTATATATTCTACCTCTGCTTAAGATATTTTTTATATGATACATATTAAGAATACTGTTGTCATTTTGCACCATACATTTTTACTTCTGCTTAAGATGCTTGTATGATTGTCATACTTTAAGTCATTGTCCAAAAACTGTACATCAGTGTATAGATTGTCTATCTTTAAAATATAAGCCTTAGTCTTTAGGTTATCTTGGTTGATAAGAATCACAGGTCATAGTTACCTATGTTTGTCATGTAATAGTCCTGTTAATTGGTCTTCTAGATATATAGTAGAATATGTCAGGTAGATAGACCATCTTCAAATGCTTCATGAACCTAGAGAATATGGCATTTAAATGTTTTATTATTCAGAATTGAGCTACGAGAGACACAACTGCTCTTGGCAGCACTATTTCTTTCTTGAGATGATGTTGGGCATCAAAGATGCTTCACATGGAGTTTGACTTCCTTAGTGGATAATGGCCTGTTGGGCAAAGAATTGCCCTTGTCTTGACTGCTGACAGTAAGCATGCTGTCTAATCTGGACAAGCAGGATGAAAGACAAGAGACAGCTGAAACCTGCCAAGACAGGATAAGACAGTTTCTCAAAATAACCTGCTCCTGAAAAAAAATTCTGTGAGATATACTAGGTCTATAGCCAAAAAATTTGGATGTTCTAACCTTGCAGAAAAGATGTGGGTGACTGACTATCCAGGAAGTTGGCTGTCACTGTCTTCTCTTACTAAATTTCAGAAGTTACTCACTCACACTTCCAGCTAACTCAGGTAATTTTCCTTCTCAAGTCTTTGATGAGGTTGATGATTAGATAGTTAAAGTTATGGTTATTTCCTCTCTCAGCTAAAGAACATTTAGGTACTAGATTCATATTATTCAAGATAGACAGATTTGGAGTAATCTCTGTATCTTGTCGTGCATCAGAATTCTGGACATTTAATGTATGTTTTGTATTTGTTGTTTTTGTTACTTGTAGTTTGATTTTGTTTATGTCTTTGCCACTACCTATCCTGGACATTATTTGATAATTGTTTCTATTATATATAGTTTTACAGATAGGTTTAGAACTTTCTTATTAAGACAAAAGGGGGAGATGTCATGGGAATAAAGTATATCACCTTATTCTAGAGGTGTGGCCTCTTGGTCTGGTAAGTATGGGATTCACCTTCAAGGCTATAGCTTTGAGGCATGGATGGGGATAGCTTAAAGATAGGAATGCACATTTGCAGAACTCTCTCTGCTTTCTCTTCTCTTGGGAAGAAGACCAATTTAGTAGATAGTAACAGCCTTTCTGCCTTTTTTCTATTGTAAGTTGCTATTGATCCCTTTAATAAATATTAACCTATCAAAAGAAGAATGTCCCCAAGTTTGCTGTCTGTGTCAAATTTCCTGCACTGCTACGACTTTGAATAAAGTGATGGTAAAAAATTGTTCATTCATGTTGTAGCATGAATCACTACTTCATTCCTGCACATGGCTGTCTAATATTCCATTTTATGATAAATATATCACACCTCATTTATTCAGTCATCAGATGGTAGTCAATTAGGTTATTTCTATCATCTTGGCATTTACAAAAAATGTCACAGTCAACATGTTTCACTTACCTTGATAATACATCAAGGAATAAAGCTGTTTAACTTTTGGAGGAATCAAGGAATAAAACTGTTTAACTTTTGGAGAAATTTCCTTATAGATGTAATTTCATGTAATTTGTATCGAGGTCAGTCTCAGTAACTGAACCTCTTTGTACATTTAAATCAACTATAACCATTAGAAATATTTGAGAAGTCAGGTGTCTCATTTTTTGAATTTATAAGTTAATTGGTAGAAAGCAGGGTTTAAGCATAGTCATTTATCTCAAAGCTCAGAATAGATTCTACAGGGAAGTCAAGGGTGATAACACCTCTAATTCTAGCCATTAGAAGACTGAGGCAGAATGACTGGCATGAGCTTGAGGTTAGAGTGCTGTAAGTGAGTTTCTGATGCTGCTTCAGAAAGGGTGAGTGGAGAGAATGGCTCATGGAAGAAAGGTAACTGCGATTGAGCCTGGCAATCTGAGCTTAATCCCAAGAACCAATATGGTAGAAGAGCAGAACCAACTTCTGCAAATTATATTCTGGCTTCCACATATGTAAATGTGCAGCTGTACATATACACATTAAAATGTGTACAAACAATAAATAAATTAAATGTAATAAACAAAAATATAATGAAAGAGATATATCTCATTTTGCTTTATTCATTTCAGCTATGTGGACCTTTCAGCTGAGCTTGAAAGAGATAGTTCCCAGCTAACAGAGACTGTACAAGTGTTAGTTCTCTCTCGGCCACATTATATTTTAATAGACCAAGAGATTCACAAGCACATTACAGAGCATTAAAGTTATCTCTGAAGCATAATTAAAAACACATGTGCCTCCTGCATATCCCAAGAGGTAAGTGCTCATTCTTTTTCTTGACTTAATGTCATAAAATTATTGAAAGACATTATCATGTGCTAACTGACAACTCTCTAACTAATAATAACTATGAACCATATTTATAGACAAAAGCATAAAGACTTAAGAGTTTAACAAACTTTCCCAAGATACTCAAGTAGAAAGGTTAGATTCAAATATCATCTAGCCCCAATCTTAACTGATCTGTCACATTTATTCCTTTCTAATAAATAAATTCCCATGTACTGAATAAAGATTAGGTGAGGTAGGTGAGGTTCCTATAATAAGAACTTGGTCTACAATGTAAAGATTATGAAAAATTTAAGAGGCACAGATACATAAGATGTCCTTATATTCTTGGAACTGTTTAGTCTAAACCCCAACCCTAAATTCCTCTGTACCTTCTTATTAGCCAAAGGTTCTCTCCCTCCCGCATATGCTCCTTCCCAAAATCAGAGCTCAGCTTATGATGGCATCATGTTTTTGACTTTCCCAAACTGTAAACAAAATGCATTTCTAGACTTAATGAAGTTAACCTGTCTCAAATATTTTGCTATAGTGATATAAAACAACTGATATACAACTTTAACAATGATAGCAAACATCTCTTCATCTTAATTACTATAAAAGTATCACAAAACACATTGCTCTAAATAACAAACACACTGATAAAGACTGAACTAAACAAGTTCAAATTTGACTAAGCAAATTAAATAACTAATAATAATGATAATAGTAATAATAATAACTGCTATGGAATAATCCTTTTGTACACTGTAAAGATTTGTCACTTAAATTGGTTTAAGAAAACATTGATTGGGCAGTAGTAGCCAGGGAGGATGTATAATCAGGACAACCAAAGTGAATGCTGGGAAGAAGGGTGGAGTCAGGAGTCACCAGCAAACAAAGTGAGAGAAAGATGGGCACACAATACTGAATAAGGGAACTAAGCCATGTGACAAAGCAAAAATAGAAATATGGATGAATTTAAATGTAGGGCTATTTAGTAATAAGGCTGAGCTTCCAGGTAGGCACTTATAATTAATATTAAGTATAGTAAGAGTTTCTGGCCCAGACTAGCCCCAAGATTCGGACCAGCTGTCCCAAATAGACTGCCCACAGCTGCTTGGTCTCAAATAATCACACAAAGTATTATATTAATTTCATGCCATTTGCACTATGGCTCAGACATATTACTTGCTAACTCTTAAACTAACCCATTATTAGTCAAGTGGCTTAATACCTTTTGTCAGAGCAGCATTTTGTCTTCTTTCTTCTGTGTCTGCCTGGCATCTCTCCTGACTCTGTTATGCTTCTCCTGTATGCTCCAATTTCCTGCCTACTTCTAAGATACCTTGCCATAGGCCAAAACAGTTCCTTTATTAAAAATGGTATTCACAGCATACAGAAAGACATCTCATATCAATTAAGCCTCTGAGTTATTATTTGAGAATGGTTGTAGGACACAAGAAAACTTTCAGTTATAAATATCAGACTATTTCTGAACTTTGAGTATTTTGATTATAATAATGTGTCATACATGGTAACATAGCCCTTCCTGAGTCTAGGAGGAGTTCTGAAAGTTGTAAAGCTTACCAAATTTGTCTGTCAATGTGTGGAGTGCTATGCCATCTCCTTCCATAATCAAACCCTATTGGTTTCAAAACCATCCTTCTTCGTTGCCTCTGCTTTTACTTATTTAGTGCTCTTGAAATTTAATAAGATCTTGAGTAGGTTTTTCATTTTTTACTTCCTTGTAATTTCCATATTGCCTTTCATCTTTTTCTTCTTTACAGTTCCTAGTGACTCCTAGAAAAAAGTTACCTTAAGAGTTTTATCCACATAATGCCTTGAAAACCTGGAGTCAAACAGGCATATATTCTTACTTGGAAATATCATTCGGGCCCATACATTCACTCTGGGAAGAAGGACAGACAATAGGCATTTGTAAAACAATGTTAACATTATTATATATCTTTTACCTGGTACAATCTAAACCTATCCCCTTGCACATACTGTAGACATTAAGAAAGAGATTGAATTGTAGTCTGCGTGATATGAAATGTAAAGAAGAAGGCATTTCTTCTTTCTACAAGAGGCAGGTGTTCATCCTCCAAAGATTATAAGAGTAGATATGACTTAGGCATAAATTACTTTTTTCTGACATGTACTAATGACATAAAAAAATGACTGATCCTTATATGGTTTAACTGTGTTCTGTTTATAAATCTTTCCTTGTCATAATACTCATTAATATAATTCCTTCTTGGGAGTTAGGGATTACCATTTATTCATTCAAGAGGTGAGAAAACTAAAGAAAAATGAATGCTTTACAAGGCATGCAACTAGGGACTAGGGATTCAAAGCCAGGCAACCTTCAGCTAAAGTCAGCAATTTAATTCCACCAAGATGGCATAGAGAATATGTATTAGATTGGGAATAACTGTGCATCCTACTCAAGTGTTCATTTGTTCATTCATTTCATCTATATACATTCACTGCCACAGAGGACAAAACAGATCTTTAAATTCTAGCTTCATACAAGGGCATAGGCAGAACATGGGTGATTCATCATTTGATTAAGATGCAAATAGAATACATGGACCCTCCCTTTTCAGTGCTAAGAGTGTAACAAAAAAAGAATACTGAAAGCATAGGAAATATTCCAACTAATCAGTTCATACAAAATCATAGAAGGAAACTTAAGTCTTACCATAGGTTTTAATGAAATTTCATGACGCATAAGTGGACTAAAATTGGAAAATGTATTTCATAAAGAAGAGGAAGTAATACAGTTCAAAGATGGCTGGTTTGACAGTAAAGGAAATGTGGTTTGCTATTAAGAGTTATTCAGTATGAATGGCAAGGAAAGCTTGCTAGACTAAAAAATGGCACCAAAACACCAGGAACACTTGATTCTCTGTCTAAATCCATCATGGCTTCTCTTGCAGCATCTGAGGATGCTGCCAATACATACTAACATCTGGAGGCCATCCTTGAAAATCCTCTCCTTTCTGGATGACCAAAGAAAGTACTGACCTAATGGAATATAATTATGAATTCTCACATGAACATACTCAGTTCATATACTCTGGCCTCAAGTGATAATGATTTCAGCAGACAAGGAAGAAAACATGTGATCTCATCAATGCATGACAGACTGACTAGATTCCAAATGAACCCTCCTTGAACTCCTCCTCTTCCCCTCAAACTTGCCAGTGACAGAATAGAGGAAATTACCAAGTTAGTTCCTCTAAAATATTTAAAAAAAATAAATGGAAGGAAGGAAAGGGAAAAGAAGAAAGAAAATGTTTCTAAAGCACCTTTCTTAACTCAAGCTGAGACAATAATTCAGGAAACTATTTCCAAAGCATTTTTTTTCTGCTTGACCAAAGGTATAATTTTTCCTCCAGGAAGTTAAGGCACCTCATGTTGGTGTAATTGAGTTTCCCCTGGAAGAAGCTGCTGCCCCCTGGGTGGTCAGTGATGTAGAAAAATTAAAAGCAGATGTTTGGCAGGTCAACTCCCCATGCACCGCAATCTATGTTTTTCCCATTTTAGATGGAGGAAAGTGGATTCAGGACATTCTTAATGCTAGGCCTCCACACTCATCAGTGACATGTCCATACCGTATGCTTTTATTGAACCTTAGAAAGAAAACCAGTTATTCATAGACCTTTTCAGTCAACATCTTCCTGTTTATCCTTTCTCCTTTGCATTGATATAACCAAGGCACACAGCAGTCTTATTTGAAGGATTTTCATGAAAGAATACAAATTGGCCAAATGAAGATTTTTATGGGAGCGCTTATATGTATACATTAGAAAATAAATATCTATAATTAAGGGGAAACTTAACATATTATTTGTTTCCTTCACATGGAACTAATAGGGAAGGATAATGTATATTGATGTGTTAGTGCATTAATCTACTATAGTGCTTAATAAACTATAAATTGGAAGGAAATAGGTTAACATTTGACAACTCAGTATTAAAAATATATTGCTATTTCATCTAACTTTAAAATACATTTTTGCTACATTTTCTCTTTAGCTACTGCATCCTGGGTTTTTAGACATTTATAATAGAAATCTTCTAAAGAACTGTCAGTGTTCCTTGGCTCAAGTTTTCTTTCTCTGTATTTTAGAGCACCTTCAATTTCTTTAACTTGTAATGAAAGCTGTTTGCATTAAAAACTCCACCCAAACACACACATGCACACACTGCATTCTTTCAAGTCCTAAATTCTAACTTTAGAATAGATTTGTGTATCACTTCCATCTAGTTTCTGCTATCATCTCATCTCTGTGCTCTTCCATGGTGGCTCTTTAAATAGGCTAGCAAAAACAAACTACACCTTCATTCTACAACAAAAATAATGCACAGTCATCTAGTATTTGTAGAAAGCAATTATTTCCTAACACCAACAAGCCTGTCTAAATAGAGTACTTTGTCAAGAAAATACATCATGATGCACAATTAAAATAATGTGTTTCTTCCCATTTTACTCTGAGTTAATAAATACAGTACACATTCAGTTGTGTTCTGTGTATATGTTAAGTACAAAAATGTCATTTGATCATCTTTCCATTCTATAATTATGTTCACTTAATGTCTTGATTCTTTAAATGATAATTGTAGGCTAGGTGATTGATTGATTTGCAAGAATATTCAGTCTTAAATGTTAAACTCTGTTAGCAACACTTGACTAATTATGGGATGTGGAGAGGAATAACTCAAAGCTTTGAAATTGTCTTCAAAACATGAAGTTATTTTGCTTCTTATTTTCTTCTTCTCCAGATCTGCAGTATCATTCTAAGCCCATTTATCAGACTTCTTCAAAGTCGCTTTGCTACTTCCTGTTCTCAGTTTTTATCTTTTCAGGTTGCTCCAGTCAGTCTCAACATAAGCTTTCTAAAAAGGATCCATTCACATACATAATATTAATCCAATGTTGATGTATTTAGCCCTTTTGCCATGTGTAGTTCATTGCAAGCATTTTTACAAAGCTCTTCTTGTCATCTCTAAAACATATTATATACCTTTCTGCCAAGATACCATACCATCCAAATTTTTTCTATTCCTTTTATTGCTGCTTTTTGGTCTAATTACCTCCCTGAATATTTATTCTTTCAGTTTTCTTTCCCACCCCAATCTAGTAAATTTTTTCAAAAAAATATTTAATATCACATGCATTCTATATTAATATACTTTACTACTTATGTTTAAATACAATATATTGTTATATACTGTAGATTTAATATAATATAGTTTACTACATATTATATATACATATGTATATATATCTACATTATACCTCTCTTCTAAAACCCATCTAATTTATTATATGGACTAACTTCTAATTCCCTGTCCATCTTCTGCTCTACATTTACAAAATGATTCCATGTTGTCTAAATATTTTTAAAAATAATAAATTAATGTTACTAATCAAACTCACAAATAAAATTAAAAATAACAGCACTAAAAATCTAGGTCAGAGGTCAATTAGCAATTAGCAACAATTTCTCTTGTCAAATATATGATTATACCATCATTTTATTCAAGAAAATAAAAATTATACTGTAATATTATTTACAAACTTATTTTACCAGGAAAGTGATTTTGAATGAGGGCATGCAATCCTGACTACTAGGGATATTTGGCAATATGTAGACACATGTTTTTAAATGTCAAGATGAGGCTGGCTTATATTATATACTGGAATATAGTGTGTAGAAACCAGGAACTTTGCTAACTACAGTATAGTACACAAGGCAGCATAACAACAAAACTTTAAATTGCCTGGTTTTAAATATCAAGAACATCAAGGTTGAGAAACTCCTTATAATAATATGTTTATCAATCTATGGGCCCGTAGATATTAATATAATGCCTATTAAAAAGTTATAAATTTTATAGACTTTTGGATTTTTACACAGAAGGTGCAGCTTTGTTTTTTATTTCTGAAAATGTTATTCATATTAAAGTATGTCATTTAAATGACATCCAGTTAGCACTAGATTCACTTCTATCTAGAACTACTCTGGCAAAAAAAAATAGTGGCAACTAAATTCTACCATCAAACAAATATTCTAGAGATAAATCTTGAAGCATGAAACAAAGTGCATTGCACCTAGGATGTACGGAAAGGCAATGTTTGATGACTTGACTCCAACTCAAAGCATAATTGTAAGTATGGTTTGATAATGTTTATTTTTAACAATATGTTTCTCAACTTGATGTATTCAAATATTTTTGTGTCTAGTAGGATCCTATAATTTCTCCAATTAAAGTTGATGTGTGATAACTTAAAAAAGCTTTTATCTCCAAATACTCCATTCTCAAGGGCTGTGAGTATATTTAAGTTTTGACTTCCTGATAGTACACTTGCCTGGTATGGATAAAGCCCTGGATATGATACTGAATATTGCATCCAAAAAATCTCTTTCTGACCTTGTACTGTATATATAAGCAAAAGTTTTAGTGCGATCTGTAGCCAGTGGGGGCCATATGAAATTAGAAATCCCACATGTATTGTAGTCTCCACTTTAAGAGGCTAAGCAAAATATTAGCTTCATAGAACATAGATATTTAGACTTTAATGAGTATCTACTTCAACTATTCCTTTCTATTACAAATGAGGAAAGAAGGCTTCCCTGAGGACATGAGACTTTTCCAAGGCCACAGAGCTGGTTAGCAGCCAATCCTGGACAACAGCTCTGTTCTTCAGTTAGAATATTCTGGGATTTTTCCAGCAGACTAATCTTTCTTTGCTTGACTTATTTGGAGTCAGTCTTTCCAAAACTGCCGTGTAAAGTTGTGTTGGCTAATTTATTATGGGTATATAAAATTGGCCTAAGTCCCTGAGCAAGTTATTTACTTCCATTCTTTTGTCTCAGAGTCTTTCCATTAAGCAAACAGTACAATGCTCTGTAAGATAAGCTGAAAATTATTTACACTACAGACTTAAAAAAATAGTATATATAACACATAATATTTAACATGTAATACTCCGTAGTTAATAACTTTTGTCATAACAGTTTTCAAAATGTTTTAATTTTTTTGTACAATTTGCTTTTATCCCCAAAATGTAAAAACATTCATTCTAAAGCACAGTAAATATCATAAGAAGTGACCTGTCAAATTTAGCCAAACACATAGTTGCCAACTTTACATAATTTTGGTCAAAATACAATAACATGGAACAAATTTCATGTATATCATGTTTGAATGAACCTAAAGAATCTTGCTTGGTCCTTTTACAAAGCAAAAGGCATGAAGACATTGATGGCTGTTGACCATATGCATAATTTCCTTATTTTGAAATATAATAACATTTAACTTTGATGTTTACCCCAGAACATATTTCTGTGTTATAACTTAGTTGATAATAATGCATCCATAAGCCTTAAATGATGAAAATTTTGAAACAAAATAGGCTAGCAAAATTAATGTCACAACAATGCTCTAAAACATTATTGTTAAATTTTTTGGTTTAAAGTCCATATTGTTCATCTATTTAGTATACATTTAATTTAGTTAATGGAAATTAGTTTTACTTTCATAATTTTTAGAAATAAATTAATGAAAATAACATTGGATTTTTAATTTATAGTATAGTAACCATGTACTCTCCATATATAAATTCTATGTGTTACCCCTGCTTGTATCCTTGTAGAATTAATTATTAGAACATTGGATTCCAGAACTTTCCTTATTCTATTTTCCTATCTTCTCTTTATATCTTTTCTTATGAGCTAGACACTGAAACATTGTAACAGATACTTCAAAAATGCCTGGAGTCAGGCATGTAACTTTATTAGAAGACTACTCAGGCTGGAGCTTTTTGCAATGAAAACCAAATAATTCTGTGTTCAAATAGAAGTGGAAATATTTCATCTTGAATTATCTTTACAAGATGATTCCAGCTCTTACATATGAAAATAGCAGTTGAGATTTTTATCTGTGAATTTCTCAGGAGCTCCATTTTCAGGCTATGTGGTCTATTTTAAACACACCATATGGATTATGTACTCTAAAAACTACTCTCAACTGAAAAAAAAAAAAACTGTGCAAACACAAACCACCCAGCTCTAAAGTCCCAGCTGGCACTTCTGTTACCCATAAGTGCTCTTTTGTGTTTATGTTTCTTACACCCACATGTATAGATGTTTGCAGTTGGAATCCTTCACCCTTGTCTCTTAAAAATTCTTGAGAAACAAGGCAGCCCACAGCAGGACTTTGTTTCATATCTTGAATCACTGAAAAGGCCAGCACTGCAGGGAGAAGGCTACTGTGAGAATGAAGTTCAGCATTCTTTTCCCCCCCTTTTCTATCTGAATTTGTTTCTCTTAAGTTTTGTTTCCATGATGCCATTTTGTACAATAAACCAAAATTTCCCCCAAACATATGTTCTTTAGTGGCCTTTAAGAAAAAGTCTTATTGAAAGACGTCTATAGATTAAGTGTGAGGAGTCAATTTTTTGAAGAAAAATAATGCTTATGAAAAGAATTCTCCTTGTTAAGGTACGTTGAAAATAAATATATTAAATGAGAAAGTATAATTTATTCATTTCTCTCTTAATTTATTTAATTATAAATCCTATTTTTCTTCTGAGCTTCCACAAGAAAGAATATGTCACAGGACATGTTAGTCAAGATACTAGTAATGTAAATGTCACAAAATACATTTCAATAGTAATAAAACATCACCCAGTTATGGTGTCTTTATTATGATATCCTAGATTCCCAGGTGGCCACTCAACAGGCTTTTTAATTAAGAAGAGTGATTGGCAAAGGAGGTGGCCAATTTCACCCCTGATAATGGACTCTTCATTGGCATAATCATATTGTCTCACATCTAGGAGCAGAAATAATGATTTTTAGAATAATTAACAGAATGACAAGCAATGAAGAAAATAGATGGAATGTTTAGCAGTGTCATTGAGTGTTAATGAATTACAAATTAAAAAAAAAATTTCCTTCGTTTTACCACCACATGATCCATTATCCTGAGAGTAGGGACCATAGTGTCTTTGTTGTCCTTAGCTATATAATTCAGAGCCTAGGACATGTGTGCACTCAATAAAAATTCTGCAATGATTCAGTGAATTTATGATCCTCAGATTTGGGTGCTGTACTGAATTATCATGTTTTTCTATCCTTTTCTGCAATTTCAATATCATTTTCAGAGATGATCATACAAATCTGTAGGTATAAGACCCAAAGAAAACACCTGGTTGGTTGCATGGCGCTCAATCCTCTGAAAGCTAAAGGACCCTCACTACAAGAAAAAAAGATCTTTGATAACAACTTCTGTTTTATGCAATTGTTCAAAAGAATTTGAAAGATGGTGGCTACTTCTTGGGATACATAAACACTAGGGAACCATAAATACTTTGACAAAAACATCAATGAAAAATTTTTATTGATACATGAACAGACAAAAGAAATTCACTGAAATCTCATGTCCATACTCACTTTAAGATGTATATGTATTACTGAAAGAAAATAGACAGCATCTTGAGCAAATGGTATTAGTCAATCTGCATCACTGCATGTAAAAGAATACACATGGATCCATACTTATTATCTTGCACAAAACTCAACTCCAAAGGAATCAAAGACCTCAACATAAAATCAGATAAACTGAACCTGAAAGAGAAAGTGAGGAATAGCTTTGAACTCATTGACACAGGAAAAATCTTTCTGAACAGAACACTATTAATGTAGGCGCTAAGATCAACAATTAATAATAAGATCTTATGAAACTGAGAAGCTTCTGCATAACGAAGAACACCATTATTCAGACAGTCATAGCAGTCACAAAATGAATTTTTTCTCTGTCCCTATAATGTGAAAAATATGTAAAACTGGTGAGGTTAAAAATACACCACCACTTTAGAATGTAATTTTTTCTTCCATTCAAAGTTTTATTTGTGAAAATTTCTTTCATTTTTTAATTATGAATAAAGTAACATTTTTATCCATGTATATCATTATTCATGGTCCCTTCACTCTCACACACCCTCCAGTCACTTTCTCTTCTCCACATCTCATTATCTCCTCCCCAGCATGGGCAGGATGTCCCAAGGTCCCAATATTGTTTATTTCAGCCTCCACACCTGGCAGATTCAGATTCATCCCTCCAACATCAAGACTGAGTCAGGTGTTCCTCTAGAGGTAATGGGATCCAAGGTGTTTCAGATCCCAAGCTGTTCAGTGGTTGTGGTTTGCAGCTTGGACATGCTTTGCTTTTTGCTTTTTTGTTTACAGTCCACTAATGAGTGAGTACTTCCCCTGCTTATCTTGCTGGGTTTGAGATACCTCCCTCAGGAGGATATTCTCCAAATCCATCCATTGGCCTGCAAATTTTAGGATATCACTTTTTCTTACTGTTGAGGAGTAGTCCATTGTACCACAGTTTGTTAATCCATACTTCAGTTGAGGGGCAACTAGGTTGTTTCCAGGTTCTTGCTATTATGAATAATGCTGCTATGAACATAGTTGAGCTAATGTCTTTGGAGTGTGAAGGTGCATCTTTAGGGTATACACCCAGAAGTGGTATTGCTGGATCCTTGGGGAGACTGAATCCCAGTTTTCTGAGAAACAGCTATACTGCATTCCAGAGTGGCTGAACAAGCTTACCCTCCCACCAACAATGGAGGAGTGTTCCCCTTGCTCTGCAACCTCTCCAGCATAGGCTGTCATCTATGTCTTTTATCTTAGCCAAACTAACAGGTGTCAGGTGGTATCTCAAAGTTGTTTTGATTTGCATTTCTCTGATGGCTAAAGATGTTGAGCACTTTTTCAGGTGCCTTTCAGCCATTTGTAATTCTTCTGCTTAGAATTCCCTTTTAAGTTCTGAACCCCATTTTTTGATTGGGTTATTCAAGGTTTTGGGCTCTAGATTCTTGAGTTCTTTGTATGTTTTAGAGATCAATCCTCTATCACTTGTAGGGTTGGTGAAAATCTTTCCCCATTATGTAGGCTCTCATTTTGTCCTATTGACAGTGTTTTTGGCTTTACAGAAGCTTCTCAATTTCAGGAGGTCCCACTTACTGATTGTTGTTCTTAGTGTCTGTGCCACTGGTGTTATATTTAGGAAGTGGTTGCCTGTGCCAATTTATAGAAGTGTATTTACCAATTTCTTTTCTATCAAGTTTAAAGTGGCTGGGTTTAGGTTGAAGACTTTGATCCACTTGGATTTGAGTTTTGTGCAGGGTGACAGGTTTGGATCTATTTGCATTTTTCTACACACTACCAGCCAGCTATGATAACACCATTTGTTAAAGATACGATCTTTTTTCCATTGAATATTTTGTGCATCTTTGTCGAAGAGTAGGTGTTCATAGGCTTTTGATTTAATGCCCAGATTATGAATTCGATTCCATTGATCCACAAGTCTGTTTTTATACCAGTACCAGGCTGTTTTTATTACTGTAGCTGTATAATATAATGTGAAGTCAGGGATGGTGGTGCCTCCTGAAGTTCTTTTGTTAAGCAAAATTGTTTTGACAATCCTGGCTTTCCTGTTATTCCAAATGAAGTTGAGTATTGTTCTTTCAAGGTCCAAAAAATATTGTGTTGGGATTTAGATGGGCAGTACATTGAATCTGTAGATTGCTTTTGGTGGAATTGCCATTTTTACTATGTTGATCCTATCTATCCAGGAACATGGGAGAGCTTTCCATTTTCTGATATCCTCTTCAATTTCCTTCTTCAGTGATTTAAATTTTTTGTCAAATAGATCTGTTACTTCTTTGATTATAGTTATTCAAAGGTATTTAATGCTATTTGCAGCTATTCTAAAGGGTGATGTTTTCCTTGTTTCATTTTCAGCCCTTTTCTATTTAGTGTATAGAAGGGCTACTGATTTTTTTGAGATAGTCTTGTATGCTACTATATTGCTGAAGGTGTTTATAAGCTGTAGAAGTTACCTGGTAGAATTTTGTGGGACACTTATGCATACAATCATATCATCTGCAAATAGAAATAGTTCCACTTCTTCTTTTCCAATTTGCATCCCCTTAATCTCCTTTCATTCTCTTACTGCTTTAGCTAAAACTTCGAGTTGATATTGAATAGATAAAAAGAGAGATGTCATCCTATTCCAATTCCTGATTTTAGTAGGAATGCTTCGAGTTTTTCTCCATCAAGTTTGATGTTGGCTGAGAGCTTCTTGAAAATCGCTGTTAGTATATTGAGATATTTTCTCTGTATTCCTTATCCCTCTGGAGCTTTTATCATAAAGGAGTGGTAGATTTTGTCAAAGGCTTTTTCATCATCTAATTATATGATCCTGTGTTTTTTTTTTTTCCTTTAGTTTGTTTATATGATGGAAAACATTTACCGTTTTTCAAATGTTGAACCATCCCTGTATTTCTAGGATGAAGCCTACTTGGTCATGGTGGATGATATTTTTTATATATTATTGTTTATGGTTTGCCAAAATTTTATTGAGAATTTTAGCTTCAATATTCATGAGGGAAATTGGTCTGTAATTCTCCTTCTTTGTTGTGTCTTTGAGTGGCTTGAGTATTAGGGTAATTGTGGCCTCATAAAAGGAATTGGGCAATATTCCTTCAGTTTCTACTGTGTGAAATACTTCGAGGAGAAATAGTAGTAATTCTTCTTTGAATGTCTGGTAGAATTCTACACTGAAACCATCTGGACCTGGGCTTTTTTCACTTGGGAGGCTTTTAATGACAGCTTCGATTTCCTTAAGGGTTATAGGTTTGTCTAGGTAATTAATCTGGCCTTCATTTAATTTTGATAAATGGTACCTGTTCAAAAAGCTGTCCATTTCTTGTAGGTTTTCCATTTTTGCAAAACGTAGATTTTCAAAGTATGATCGGATAATTCTCTCAATTTCCTCGGGGTCTGTTTTTATGTCCCCCATTTCATTTCTGGTTTTGTTGATTTAGATACTCTCTCCTTGCCTTTTGATTAGTTTGTATAAGAGCTTATCTATCTTGTTGACATTCTCAAAGAACCAACTTTTAGATTCATTGATTCATTGTATTGTTCTTTTTGTTTCAATTGTATTGATTTCATTTCTAAGTTTGGTTATTTCCTGCCATCTGCTCCTTCTAGGTGAGTTTGCTTCTAATTGTTCTAAGGCTTTCAGCTGAGCTGTTAGTTCTCTAGTGTTTTTCATACAGGCATCTAGTGCTATGAATTGTCCTCTTAACTTTCTGCTTTCATTGTGTCCCATAAATTCAAGTACGTTGTGGATTCATTTTCATTAAATTCTAGGAAGACTTTGATTTCTTTCTTAATTTCTTCCTTGACCCAGAGGAGGTTCAGCTGAGTGATGTTCAGTTTCTAAGAGTTTGTAGGCTTTCTGTGATTTTTGATGTTGCTGAACTCTAACTTTAGGCCCTGGTGGTCCAATATGATACAGGGAATTATTTCCATTTTTTTATATCTGTTGATATTTGCTTTATGACCAATTATTTGGTCAATTTTAGAGAAAATTCCATGAGGAGCTGAGAAATATGTATATTCCTTTGCATTTGGGTGGAAGCTTCTATAAATATCTATTAAATCGATTTGCATCATAACCTCTTTTAGACTCCTTATTTCCCTGTTGAGTCTCTGTCTGGTTGACCTATACAGGTGTGAAAGTGGGGTACTGAAGCCTCCCACTTTTAGGGTGTAAGACCTGATGTGGAGTTTGAGCTTTAGCAGTGTATCTTTTACATAGGTAGGTGCCCTTATATTAGGGGCATAAATATTCAGGATGGAAATCTCTGCTTGAGCAATATTTTCCTGTGATGAATAAGTAATGACCATCTTGGTCGCTTTTAATTGCTTTAAGCTTGAAGTCTACTTTGCTAGATATTAGGATGGCAACCCCAGTTTTTCTTAGGACCATTTGATTGGAAAATATTTTCCCAACCCTTTACTCTGAGCATGTGTCTGTCTTTGTGGCTGAGGTGTGTTTCTTGTATGCAGCAGAAGGATGGCTTCTGTTTTTGTATCCATCTTGTTAGTGTGTGTCTTTTTATAGGTGAGTAGAATGTATTGATATTAAGGGATAGTAGTGACCACTGATTGATATTTCCTGCTGTTTTTGGTGGTAACTTGTATGTATTTCCTTTCTCTGGGCTTTCTTCTGTGGGATTATTGATTTTTTGTGGTTTCATGGGTGTATCTGGGATCCTTAGGTTGGAGTTTTCCTACTAATGCTTTCTAGAGGGCCGGATTGGTAGATAGGTATTGTTTCAGTCTGAGTTTGTCATGAAATATCTTGTTTACTCCATCTATGGTGATTGATAATTTTTCAGGGTATAGTATTCTAGTTTGGCAGCCATGCTCTTTTAGTGTCTGTATAACTTCTGACTAAGCCCTTCTAGCTTTTATCATTTCCATTGAATAGTCAGGTGTTATTCTGATGGGTCTACCTTTATAGGTAAGTTGGCCCTTTTCTTTAACAGTTCTTAAAATTATTTCTTTGCTCTGTATGTTTTGTGGCTTGATTATTATGTGGCACACTGAATTTTTGGGGAGTCATATTTACTTGGTGTTCTGTAAGCTTCTTGTATCTTTATAGGCATTTCCTTCTTTAAGTTATGAAAGTTTTCTTCTATGATTTTATTGAATACATTATCTGTGCCTTTGAGCTGGTATTCTTCTCCTTCTTCTATTCCTATTATCCTCAAATTAGGTCTTTTCATGGTGTCCCAGATTTCCTGAACATTTTGTGTTATGGCTTTTTTGGTTTTAGTATTTTCTTTGACTGATGTATCTATTTCAGCTACTGAGTCTTCCACTTCAAGGATTCTATCTTCCATCTCTTGGATTCTGTTGGTTATGCTTGTATCTGAAGTTCCATCTCTTTTCTTCAGGTTTTCTATTTCCATCTTTGCCTCATTTTGTGCCTTTTTTATTGCTTCTATTTCAGTTTTTAGTTCCTGGAATGTTTCTTTCATTTTTTGGTTTACCTCTTCTTGGTTGTCTTTCAAGGATTTGTTAATCTCTTCCAATTTTTTGTTTGTATATTCTTCTATTTCTTTAAGTGAATTTTTTATATCTTCTTTGAAGGCTTTTTATATCTTCATAAAAGGTGTTTGTGGTGTTGTTTCCTTCTGTTTCCTCTTCATTGCTCTGTTCAGATCTTGTAGTTGTAGAACTACCAGGTTCTTCTGGAGTTGCCTTGTTATTCTTCATATTATTATATGTATGTTTGCACTGGTGTCTGCCTATGGCTTCAGGGGTTCATGATTAGACCACTCCTAGTCAGTTGTGACAAGATTAGCTTGTGTGTGCCATGTCTCCTCTGAGCAAGGGTTCTGCTCAATCTCTTACTCTGCTCTGGACAGAGGTCTGAATTTCAAGACCTCTGTTCTTCTCTGATGATGCAGTTTGTCCTGGAGGAAGGGCGGCTCTGCAATGTCCCCTCTTTTAGGTATGGCTGGAGGAGCCTCTCACAGCCAAACCCTAGTCCTGTCTGCTAAGGAGAGTCTGGGATTAGGCACTACAGGTTGATCCTGTTCCCAGAATGCAACTTTCCAGGCAGGGAATCTGGTGCCAGAACCTCTGAATTATTTTTAAATCAACTATACATCTGCTATCAGGCTAATATCCAAACTACATAAAGTACTCAAAAAACCTAAATGTCAAGAAAATAAATGAGCCAACTAAAATTAGGTACAGATCTTTGCACTTATATAATAGCTTCCAGTTTACTGTTTTTATGAGATTTCAGAGTGTGAAAAGGATTGGGTCTCTGATTCTTGTACTTTCTCTTGCTCTCAGCCCCTTTTTGGTTCATCTTACCCAATTTCAAAGTAATAGTTTTGTTTGATAATATATTTTAAGTTTTTATATTTTTAAAATTAATTAATTACTTAGCTACTATAGTGAAGGATAACCACTGACCTTTCACTTATACTGCTGGGAGAGGAAAAATGAATTTTCTCCAATAAAATGATACTAGGTATACTAAGTACTCAAGGAAAGGCCTCATGTTGACGAGTAGCTGGCCAGCATATAATTATGCTCTATGGATTGTCTGTGTGTATGTTTTTACTTGGTTACAGTTTGGTGGGTTTTTTTAATAGTAGGTTTTTTTTAATGAGATTCCATTTTGTTTTCTTTGGGGGAAGTATTGTGTTGTGTTTTTGTTTTATTTTTTGATAAAACTTAAATTTAGGTGGGTAAGGAGGGAGAAAGGAACTAGAGGGATATGGAGAGGGGCAAAATATGATTAAAATACATTGGATTTTGAAAATTGTTTTTAAAAATGAAAATACAATAGTAACAAAAAAAAAACAAAATGTTCTGTCATTGTTGAATCATATAACCTCATGAATTTAGTTATACTATGCTCTTGTTCTATAAACCTTGCTCATTTTTTTGATCAGTGAATTACATATATAATGTTTCTTCAGTGATGTTCAGATCCATTGGACATTTCTAAAATCCTACATTAGTTCAAGCTTTCATTAGTAAAGTCATCATTAGCAAAGGCATATGTATTCATTAATAAAGTTACTGACAGTTGAGATCTGCAAAAATAAGCATCTACTGGTTAAAAGGATAAGTTCATTGTACTTAAAAGTAGTTAATTCATACCATGAAGAATTATTCATCCTTTAATTATAAAGGACATAAGCAATATATTCCTCTCAAAAGATTCTGATTTCCTAATGGTTTGGATTGATTTGTAGATCTTACAAACAATAACTGCCTGCTAGGTGCAAATATTATATTTACCCTTGATTTTCCCCTAGGATATGATGATACTTTCTAGTACTTCAACTTGCTAAACACTGTCCAACACAAAAGCCTCCATTCATTTGCCTTTTTGCTGTATCTTGCTGTTAGATTTCTCTTACAGAATTCAGCAAACTCTATCCTAAATTATGGCTGTCTAAATAAATAACCCCTACTCTTAGAAAATCATTCATTCATTCACCAAGTTAGCAAAAGCTTTCAACATTGCTACCATGCTTAGAACATTTCTTGGATCCAAAGTAATAAGTAAATCTGGCATCAAGAGTATAATCTTAGAGAAGAAGCTACCACGCTGTTATATTAACTATAGAAATGAACAGTGTTGCTGTGCCTTGTCAGGCACATCTGATTGCAAACTCTAGGATGGACAGTGTTGTTTACTCTTTCAGTTCTCTAATATAGCCTGTAACTATAAATCCATCAAAAGAAGCCTAGAACTTCAGTTTTGCATGTGGAATCTAATAGCTAACTGTACTTTAGAGTGGTGCTTCTGCTGAGAAAAAAAATATGGTCAACCTTACATTAACCAAGAAAAAAGAAGGAGCTAATATCACAAAGTAAACTAACTGATTGACGATAAGAAATGTCCATGACATCCTTAACAATTCAAAGCAATTTTTTGTGTGCTTGGTGTTAATTCTCACTGAAATTTATAATTTATGTAACAAATTTTTAGAGGTTTTCTTTCCAAACTCATCCAAACTAACATGCTAACAGTTGAGCAAAAAGCAAAACTTCTTTTAAGCAGACTTAACATTACAAACTCTATCATTACTTTATGTTTTGTCCATGTTTTTCAAATTACTATTTGAGAGAACTTACAAGTGAAGAATATATTTTAAATAAACCAAAAGAGAGATTATGGAACGAAGTAGAGAGAAAGTCTGTACAATACTTTTCATGAAACCAGAGCACAAAGAGTCATGCCTAGTAATTGAGGTTTTTTAGTATAAAGGACCTCATGTATGTGTTTTCTTTTGAAACTTGTATGGGAATTTATTCATCTAAGGGGCTAGGAAAATGTTTCAGTGGTTAACAACACTGAGTGCTTCTCCACAGGACCCAGGTTCAAGTCCAAGCACTCATGACAACTCTTTTCCTCTTCCCATATGAATGAGATCTTCCTTTCCTAGTCAGAAGTTCTGGTTTCATTACATGTTACAAATTTACCTCTGTAATTGCTCATAGTATTGTGGTTCTAGCTAACAACAGTGGTGGCTGTCTCACCTCTTGATCTATTTAATTCCTACTTTAGAGGAAAGAAAAAGTCTATCCTCACAAACACATGATATCAGTTCTCTTCCACACTCATCCTCCTTCCAAGACTTTTCATTGCACTTCACACACATTCTAGATTCCTGTACCCTGTCCCACAGAAGACACAGTATCTGGCCTCTGGCTAACTATCCATCCCTCTGTTTGATTTTTTGTTCAATTCTGCTTTAAACACTGCAGATATTTCTGGTTTGAGGAATGCACCAGTTTATTTTTTCCTGAAGATCTTAGTTCTCTCTTGTACCTAGAAAACTTCTGATTTTCATACAACTTCTCTTTCATATGTTCAAAAGTAATGCACATGTTCACTCAAAAAGTACTCTCCTGATTACAATAGGTTCATTCCATGCATCATTTCGTATCACACTACTGGTCTGCTATTTTCTACCCTGCCATCTGGAGTAATATGTTTCCTGTCTTTGTTTGCTGCTTTGTCAGTATTATGACACTAGCATAGAAACCCAAAGAAAAGTCAAGTATTATTTCCTCCATATCCCACCAGAGCTATTCATGGCATATGGAATAGCAAATAAATTAATAATGACTGCTATTATATATAAACTAATTTTAATATAAAATGTATAAACGAAAGAGAAGTATAAAATCATCTTAGTTACCTTATCATACTATATGGTTAATGTACAAATCTACGTATTCATTTAGCATAAGACTTAGCAAACTTCCTGTAAAAGCTTACAGTGTAAATATGCCAGACTCTGTGCACCATATGGTCTTGTTCTCAAATACTTAATTGTGTCATAGCATGAAGCAAAAGTACACATATCTTTTAAACACATAGGTGTGTCTAAGCTTCAAAACAACATTCATTTTAAAATCAGCTTTTGTATTTGGTTTTCATGTCATAGTTTATCAGCTGGTAATGTAACATGTGCATCACAGTTTGTATTAATAAAATGATAGTTGGCTTTAAAGGAGAAAACAAAGTAACAAAAAAAACCAGCATTTAAAAAATCTGGAATTTCTCTTTTTTATGCTTTGTCTTTTTATTGCTTTTGAAAATCAATATCAAACTTTATATAAAAAAGCAAAACATTCAGAATAGCTAAAAAACAAACAAACAAAAAACCCATACAGTAATAAAACTTCTCTTTTCTCTAAAATACATGAAACATAAAAAATAATATCTAAATCTCCTCAAGTCAGGTTAGGCTCAGCTACAAATGAAGAAAACACAGTAGGTCACAGCTAATGCCCAAGGATCCACTATGGCCACCACAAATTCCTGCTAAGCAACTCTTCTACAGTCAAACCAGAAGCTTTTGTGTTTTGGTTTGATTTTGTTTTTGTTTTTTGGGGGTGTGTGTGTTTGTGTGTGTGTGTGTGTGTGTGTGTGTGTGTGTGTGTGTGTGTGTGTGTATTAAATCGACTTATTCACCCATTATCTTTCAATGAAAAAAAGAGTGTTTTTGCTTAAAGTTCACTAATGAGAGAGTACATTCCTGCTTATCTTTCTGGGTTTCTGATAACTCACTCAGGAGGATATTCTCCAAATTCACACATTTGCTGGCAAATTTTAGGATATCATTTTTTCCTTACTGCTGAGTAGTACTCCATTGTGTAGATGTACCACAGTTTGTTAATCCATTTTTCAGTTGAAGGGCATCTAGGTTGTTTTCAGGTTCTTGCTATTACAAATAATGCCGCAATGAATATAATTGAGCTAATGCTTTTGGAGTGTAAATGTGAGTAGTTTGGGTGTATGCCCATTAGTGGTATTGCTGGGTTCTTGGGGAGAGTGATTCCCAGTTTTCTGAGAAACTGCCATACTGCATTCTAGAGTGGCTGAACAAGTTTGCACTCCCACCAACAATGGAGTAGTGTTCCCTTTGCTCCACAACCTTTCCAGCATAGGCTGTCATCTGTGTTTTTGACCTTAGCCATTCTCACAGGTGTAAGGTAGTATCTTTGATTTGCATTTCTCTGATGGCTAAAGATGTTGAGCATTTTTTCAAGTGCCTTTCAACTATTTGTAATTCTTCTCCTGAGAATTCCCTTTTCAGTTCTAAACCCCCTTTTTAGATTGAGTTATTCAGGTTTTGGGCTCTAGTTTCTTGAGTACTTTGCATATTTTAGAGACCAGTCTTATGTCAATTATAGGGTTGGTGAAAATCTTCCCATTCTGTAGGCTGTCATTTTGTCCTATTGACAGTGTCCTTGGATTTACAGAAGCTTCTCAGCTTCAGGAGATCCCAGTTATTGATTATTGATTTTAGTGTCTGTGCCACTGGTGTTATATTTAGAAAGTGGTTGCCTGTGCCAATTCATAGAAGTATATTTACCACTTTCTTTTCTATCAAATTTAAAGTGGCTGGGTTTAGGTTGAAGTCTTTGATACACTAAGATTTGAGTTTTGTGCAGGCTTGGATCTATTTGCATTTTTCTACACACTATCATCCAGCTATGCCAACACCATTTGTTAAATATACTATCTTTTTTCCATTGAATATTTTGGGCCTCTTTGTCGAAGATCAGGTGTTCATAGGTTTTTGGGTTAATGTCTGGATCCTCAATCCTATTCCATTGATCCACAAGTCTGTTTTTATGCCAGTACCAGGCTGTTTTTATTACTATAGCTCTATAGTATAATTTCAAATCAGGGATGGTGATGCCTCCTGAGGTTCTTTTGTTGAGCAAAATTGTTTTGGCAATCCTGGCTTTCCTGTTATTCCAAATGATATTTAGTATTGTTTTGTCAAGCTCTTTAAAAAATTGTGTTGGGAATTTGATGGGCAGTGCATTGAATCTGTAGATTGCTTTTGGTATGACTGCTATTTTTACTGTGTTGATCCTACTTATTTACAAACATGGAAGATCTTTCCATTTTCTGATATCCTCTTCAATTTCTTTCTTCAGTGATTTAAAATTTTTGTCAAACAGATCTGTTACTTCTTTGGGTATAGTTACACAGGGGTATTTAATACTATTTGCAGCTATTAAAAAGGGTGATGTTTCCCTTATTTCTTTTTCAGCCAATTTTTCTTGAGTTCATGGGATGGCTACATATTTTTTTGAATTAATCTTGCATCCTGCTACATTACTGAAGGAGTTTATGAGCTGTAGAAGTTCCCTGGTAGAATTTTGCGGGTCACTTAAGTATACAATCATGTCATCTGCAAATAGAGATAGTTTCACTTCTTCTTTTCCAATTTGTATCCTCTTAATCTCCTTTCATTCTCTTATTGCTTTGGCTAAAACTTAGATAATTATATTGAGTAGATAAGAGGAGATGGGACAGCCTTGTCTAGTTCCTGATTTTAGTGGAATTGCTTTGAGTTTCTTTCCGTTTAGTTTGATGTTGGCCATCAGTTTCTTGTAAATCACCTTTATTATACTTAGGAATTTTCCCTGCCTTCCTGATCTCTCCAGGACTTTTATCATAAAGGAGTGTTGGACTTTGTCAAATGCTTTTTCAGCATCTAAAGAGATGATCATGTGGTTTTTTGCTTCAATTTGCTTATATGATGGATGACATTTATAGTTTCTTGTATGTTGAACCATCCCTGCATTTCTGGGATTGAGCCTACTTGATGGTGGTGAATGACTTTTTTTATATGTTGCTGTGATTGGTTTGCCACAATTTTGTTGAGTATTTTTACATCAATATTCATGAGGGAGATTGGTCTGCATTTCTCTTTCTTAGTTGCATCTTTGAATGAGTTGGGTATCAGGGTATTGTGGTCTCATAAAAAGAGTTTGGCAGAATTCCCTCAGTTTTCACTGTATGGAACAGTTTGTTGATTATTGGTATTAGTTCTTCTTTGAATGTCCTGTAAAATTCTGCAGTAAAACCATCTGGTCCTGGGCTTTTTTTTTTTTCATTTGGAAGACTTTTAATAACAGCTTCAATTTCCTTAAGGGTTATAGGCCTGTTTAGGTAATTAATTAATCTGATCTTAATTTAATTTTGGTAAATGGTACCTGTGGTGGAATGTTCTCTGTATGCTGTAAATAAAGTAACTGGTTTGGCCTATGCACAGCACTGTAGAAGTGGGTGGAGAATCAGAGGACAGGCAGATAGGAGAAGGGCGGAGTTAGTCAGTCTCCATCTGACCCCCCCCCCCAAGAAGAATCATGTAAGGAACACAGGTGAGCTGCCACATGGCAGACATATTAATGGAAATGGGTTGAATTAAGATGAAAGAGCTAGCTAGTAATGTGCTTGAGACATGGGCCAAACAGTATAAAGTTAATATAAGCATGTCATTCATTTCTTTGGGGGACAAAAGCCGCCACGGAGCAGGTTCCAAAACCTCCTGGCCCAAATGGGCCCAGGAAAACCTTCTACAACAGGTACCTATCCAGAAACCTATGAATTTCTTCTAGGTTTTCCATTTTAGTAGAGTATAGATTTTCAAAGTAGGACCTTATAATTCTCTGGATTTCCTGGGTGACTGTCATTATGTCTCCCTTTTCATTTTTGATTCTGTTAATCTGAATACTTTCTCTGTGTCTTTTGGTTAGTTTGGATAAGGGTTTGTCTATCTCATTGACTTTCTCATAGAACCAACTTTTTGATTCATTGATTCTTTGTAATGTTATCTATCTTTCTATTCCACTGATTTCAGCCCTAAGTTTGATTATTTCCTGCCATTTACTCCTTCTTGATGAGTTTGTGTCTAATTATTCTAAAGCCTTCAGCTGAGCTGTTAGGTCTCTTATGTGAGATTTCTCTTGGTTTATTATATAGGCATCTAGTGCTATGAATTTTCCTCTTAACACTGCTTTCATTGTGTCCCATAAGTTTGGGTATGTTGATGACCATGTGGCCTGCCACACTATTCAATTGTGCTGTTCCTGGCCTCACAAAAAATAGACATTGCTATGTGCCAATAACACTGTGATTAGAAAAGCAGGCAGTGGAGCTCATTTAACTTGAAGGCCATGCTTTTTGCCTACTGCTGATCTCTGAGAACCATTATGCAAAAGACAGACCTGGAAATAGTAATATATTTTGCTAAGACATCATTGTTCATAAATGACTATGTCTTGATTGTATTCTATTTTCTGCTCACTGGTCTGCTGAGATTTCTTTATCTCTTCTCAATCTTGAAGAGACTTTGAACATGCTATGCTCTACTTCCTATTAGCTTAAAGCATTAGTTCAGGATAACATAAACTTTTAGCAAGAAGAAATCTGTTTCTGGACCAAAGGACAATGGGGTGCCTTCAGCAGTTCTCTATAGTCTCTGAATCTAGTGTGGTCAATTAGAACCTAGGCCTGAGCTTCAGCAAACAGATTAGTCTGCATTTATATAGATACAGCAAGCACTGAAAACAGCAACTCTAGGCACATGAGAATTGTTTGATGATATTGATTCTACCACTTATAGACATCTATTATTTTCAGATGCATATTTTCTGTACTTCATGTAAAACACAGAAAAGTGCCATATTAAGAAAATATATGTATATTTTCATATATATACATATATGTAGAGAGAGAGAGATATACTGGCTAAGTCAGAGAAAAAAGCAAAGAACAAGGACATACTAAGAAAGAGACAGAAAAAATACTAACAAATTATGCAAAGAAGATCCCAAGAGAAATTCTGATGTCCATGCACTGGTTCAACTGCATGTCCACCCAAGAATCACAGGCCTTAATTTTAAGTAACCAAGAATACACTAGAAGTTGAGATGAAGAGTGTATGAGGATTTATTTTCCACTAGCATAAATAGAAAAGGTCAGCTACAATTTGCTTTACCTCCTACATATGTTTGTTAGAATATGCATCTAAATCTAGCTTATTGGTTTTCATTGAACATAAAGGGTAGTGTTGGTCAAAGCATGAATTCAAGATTCAATAAACATGTTACAATAAACTTACACTAGTGTTAATGAAGTTATTGACTTTTGTATGTGTTCTAGGTTGACGATCATGACACTCATACTTCCACTAAAATATCTTACTCTTGTCATCTGTAATTCAATGAAGAATGGGCATGTGATCTTATTCTAGCCAATTGGAGATGAGGTGAAATCAGGTAAGGGATTTTGTTAAAGATTTTTTACTTCTAAGACAGCGACAGAAGAGATCATCTTTTTTATTCCTTTGAAAAGCATTGTGTTGAGAGGAACACTCCCAGGTAAAAATTTTTGTGGAATATGCTTTCAATCTCAGTGCTAGGAAAGCAGAAACAGGACAATTCCTGGATCTCACTGGCCAGCATCTCTAGTTGGTAGGTTCAGTGAAAGAACCTATCTCACAAGAAAGCAGAAATAGAAAACATTTAACATTGACCTGTAGCCTTCTCATGCATATGCACGTATGTGTGCACACACACGCACACACACACACACACACACACACACACACACACACACACACACACACTGCATATAGAAATACAAAAGGAAAGCACTGAATCAGCAGGTGGTGTCTAGAACCATCAGCTTGCCTAAAGTTATACTCATAACAGGCGTGAATAGTGTTGAAGACACAAATTTTTGTCAGGCAACTAATAACCCTGTGTATTCCCTACCTATGAACCTTTTATTTGTTTAAGTAAATACCTTCCCTTTGATTTAAAATGGCTTGATTGAGAATGTTGTGATTCCAAATGCAGGATTCCAGTAAATTTTATCTGATGTCACATCCTGGATGTATTGCTCTCCCAATACTACTCAATCTTTTTGTAAGTTATTTTCAAATATAAATATATTTGGTAATCTAATGCTTCATACAGAATGCAAATAACTTGCATTGTGCTGTTTGGCCTTGAAATGTCCATTATTAATAAATTTCTTCAGGAAAATATCTCAGGTGGATGATAATATGTAGAGAGATAATATTCATTGTTTTACACTAATGTTGGTCCATGTTGGACACAACTCAGAGAATTTAGGCTTTATTCAATCAGTTTTAATTATAATCAAATGTTTTCTAGGACAATCCAATGAAAGAAATAAACTTATTAGCCAGGCAGTGGTGGTGCATGCTTTTAACCCCAGTACTCTGGAAGCAGAGGCAGGTAGATCTCTGTGAGTTCCAGGCCAGCATGTTCTACAAACCAAGTTCCAGGACAGCCAGACTAAACAGAGAAATCTTGTCTGAAAAAAATAAGAATAAAAGGGAAGGAAGAAAGACAAGAAAGAATGAAAAAATATGGCTTTGAAAATACTACAGATTATAAATTATTTCTCTCATCTTAACATTTCAGTTTCCAGTATTCATTCAACCCACAAATACTGAGCTCATACTATGTGTTGGGTATATACAATATGTAAATAGATTAAAAATCAGTCTCTTAAGAGCATCAGAGTCTATCTCCCCCTAGGAACACTGGGATTACATACAGACCTGTGTTAAGCTGCCATACCTAGATGTATGTGGTTTCTAGTGATTACCACTTAGGTCTTCACACTTGAATGACAGGGACTTTACCCACTGAGCCATCGCTCCAGCCCTGCATTTAGGTTTATTTTGTTTGTTTTTGTTTTTGTTTTTGTTTTTGTTTTACTATTATCCCTTGCTTTTCTATTATATGGAAAAATTCTTGGAGCATTAGTGTTAACATTTTGGTATTTGTTTGGTATTTTTGAGACAGAATCTCACTGTAATTCAGGCTGGCCTGGAACTTACTATGTAGACCAGCTGTCTTCAAACAGAAAGCATCTGCCTCCTGCATTTAGTTTTAATGGGCTGCATTTTATTTATTTTTTTATTATTTTAAATGAACAATTTTGATTAATGTAATAATAATTTTATGAAGTATAGGTTAATAGTTCAATATTTGTATACAATATATACTGATAAAGTCAGAGTAATTAAATTTTCTGTCTTATCATTACCTTGTATTTAGGTAATTTCTGGTAGGCTATAAAATATATAACACTGGGCTAGGGAGATAGTGCACTGTTACGAATGCTTCCTCTTCTCTAAGAAGATCTGAGTTATATGCCAATATTTGGCAGCTCACATAAACAAAAAAATATTTTCAAATATGTATATATAATAGGCTATTGAGAACTCTAGTCCACCACTGGCCACATAACACTATAAATTTAAGTTTAAATTTAAATGGCTACATATGCCTACAGTAAGTTTGTTTGGTAAAGGAGACAAGAAAATCAAAAGTGTTGATATACTGTGATCAGCACCACAAAAAGAAACATTCTTGCTCTTCAAAGTTGGCCTAGTAAAATGATAGCTGTGTGATTCTGTCTGGGGCTAGAAATCAGGATTAGAAAATACATCTAAATAAAGTAAGATTGGATCTAGTACCAAGCACTGGGAGAAGTTGATCACTAAATCTACTTCTGTTTCTCTAATATTAAAAACAAACTTGTAGGCAGGTTTGATAGCACTTGAAATCCCAGAACTCTGGAGGCTAATGGAGGACTGAGTTCAAGGCCAGCCTAAGATACACATTTGAGTCTCTCTCACTTTCCATTGTCACAACTAGCATACTCATTCTTTTTCATTTAATAATTCACTTCATGCATTTATCTATTTGCACCAAGTGTATTTATTGCATAGCAGCATGAGAGAGTTTTTAAATCATTCCATATTTCATGCAAAAAGATCTTATACTCAGCATATTTAGACTAAATACATGTTATGAAAGACATGTGCTAGCTTAAACTGTAGGTATCTGCTGACTTTCTGCCAAGTGCATAAATAGTACTTCCAAAATAATTTTATTTGAGCCCAGTGAATGCACATTTTCCTGCCTATTATAAGCATTAATTTTTAAATTATTGTTCAAAGTGTATATTTGAAAAATTATGCTTCTATTAATAAACAGTAAGTGTACTACCTACTGTAATATTCCTTAGCTCTTTCTGATGCCGCTAGTCCTGCTTTCCTCTAAATTAGCACAGGAGTGGTAACCTACATGAGTTGATTCCAGGCCCTATAATACTGTTATGAGGATCTTGAGTGAGAGGGGGTCATATGGTGCTAATCCAGAGTTTATTCAGTGAGAAGGAAAAAGAATTGTTCACCTTGTAAAGAAAATCCATTCGAACAGGAAAGTAAATGATAGTTGGAGAGTGAAGGGCCACTGACAGACTGGCAGCTAGCCATCTTAAGCAGGGAGTAAAATAAGCTCAAGATCTGTGATAGAAAGCAACAGTTAGCAGATTGGAGACAGTGAAGCCAAAATGGCAAGGGCCACTGTCCTGAGAGGTTAGAGCTCCTGATATTCTCAGACACAAAATAACTGTTGCTGATCTCAAGCAGCAATGCTAAAGTAGCTGCCACCAGTCCCATAGTAAAAGTAGAGAGCCTTTGGGTCCCAGATACAAAGTTAAAGTTACAGATCTGACAAGGGAAGAGAATATTTCAACCTCCCTCAGTGAAGGTAGGGACTGAACACACAATTATAGATGCACAGAAACAGAGAAATACCAGTCATAGAGAGCAATATGAACAAAATAAAGTTTATTAGAACAAACAGCTCCCATTAAGGAGTTGGGGGCATGGGTAGGAGTTCCTCTGGGCCTCTGGGTGTGACTATTTATAGGCTCCTGAGAGCCCTGAATGTGCCTATCTTCCTCTCATTCCTGATTGATTGATCCTGTCCTGGAAATTCTCTCACAGATAGGCTCTAACATCTCTGCCCAACAACATTTTGTAACAGTTGCTATTGGGGAGGGGTACTTAAGCATGAAGCAGGCCTTTGTTAAGGGACCAGTGCTTGTTTCCTAGATTCAGCCTAAGATCCCCTTCAATGCCTTCCTTGGTTTCTCAGTACACATCTTGTCTCTCCCCAAAGAAAGGTGCTAGGAAATAGTTGAGTTTCCAAGTAAAATTAAAGTAAAAGATTGATATGTGTGGAATAGGGAGAAAAGATACAAACTGGAGACAGGAAAGTTAGGGTGAGGCCCTCATAAGTGTTGGAAATCAGCAGGATGAAAAGGCTTGGGGCAAAAAGATGAGGACATGACTAGGGATAGCATTATCAATTGAAGATACATAAAATTATTTAAGGCATACAATATCCAAACTTTATAGAGTAGGTACTGGCACTGTGTGTATTCATTGGTATAAACCCATGGAGGATGAATTTACTCCTTTTAAAAAGGTAGGGTGTGATTTTGCCAGACTTGAAACAGTGGACTATAAGAATGAGAACGCAAATGTTCAGGTAAGTGACATAAAATTTAGAGACCACACTAAAAAGGGTAATACAGACAGTCAGACAGACAGGCAGACAGATGGACAGACTGGAGAAGAAAATAAGGTGTAAGACACAACAGAGAGAGTAACCATGCAAGTAAACTGAATTTATACTCTTAGAAATATCTATGGCTTAGAAGAGTTTCCCAATGTGGGTCAAACAACCCTTTCACAGGGGTCACCTAAAACCATCAAAAAGCATAGATTACAATACAGAACAGTAGCAAAAATACAGTTACAAAGTACCAACAAAAAATAATTTTATGGTTGGTGGTCACCACAACATGAAGAACTATATTAAAGGGTCACAGCATTAGGACGATTGAGAACCACTACCTTAAAAGAATTCAAGAGGCCTGAATGAAAACACTGACTGAGTCATTTGGTTTAAGGGAAGAGCTGAAATACAGATGGATGGGAAATCCCAATTCTGAGTTGCCCAGTGGAAAAAAATGGAACAAGAATCCCAGCTGCATGCAGAGACACAAGGGAAGTGACCATCAAGGAAGCTAGAGCCTCCCATCCTGGACTCCCTTGCCATGCCATCTAAAAAAAAAAAAAAAAAAAAAAAAAACAACCTTCAAGCAGCAGCAGCACAGCTTCAAACAAAGAATGGAAGATATCTGGCTCATCTGGGACCAGCACCTCACCAAGATCCCAATGATAACAGAGGGATACATGGATAAGAAGCAATTGCTGGTCCTGGACAAAACCAAGTTTCTTGTACAGGATCACATGAACATAAGTGAGCTCATCAAGGTAATTAGAAGGTGCTTACAGCTTAATATCAATCATGTTTTCTTCCTCCTGATGAACAGGCACAGTATGGTGTGTGTGTCCACACCCATCTCCGAAGTGTACTAGAGTGAGGAGGATAAAGACAGCTTTCTGTACATGGTGCATGCCTCCCAGAAGACATTCAGAACAGCACTGGCTGTGTAAGACTAGAACAATGCCCAGTGCTAAGCTCTTATCAAGGAAAAAAGGGACGGGATGTTACCAGTGTAAGCTGGTCAGTTCACCATTCACAGGTCAAAACATAGACTCCTACCTAGAGGGTTAGGAACTGTTTGTCAGCCAGCAACTGAGCTCCATGCAAGCCCATTCATCTTGGAAACTCGCCTAAACTCGGTTCTCTTGCATTCAAACTGTAGAATTTTAAATATAAGATACTTTGCATCCTAGGTTGCCAATAAAATGGACCAAGTTATTTTAACATTTTTCTCCTCAGGAGTGATTTAAAACAGAACAGCAACATCAAGGGCATAGTCTCTTTCTAGGATCTGTTGCTTTCTCTAAAAGGGCTCCCACTCAGTAGAGAAATCTGTCTAAATGGTTGCTCTGCCCAGATTGTCTAACAAAGGCCCCCAGTGGGCTCTGGATTTACCCAAAACAGGTCAGATGTGTAGACTATGGATGTTAAGTGCCCTGGTACTGACCCCTGTTGCATCACAATGTTCACCCTCAGCAGTGCAAGGAAGTTTATTCCCTGCTGTTTAGATGCTACCACACTCACCACTGCTCAGAGGCCAGTTCTTGAACAAGAGGTCACTTGGCCCAGTTTAAGAGGTTGTAGAACAAAGTGTTTTTCAATGGTTTGGATTTTATCTGGCCTATACCTGCTTCAGGGATGGAAGCAAGCAGGTGTGCCACGCTGGCATTAGGATACAGCTGACAAATGGTAGGCTGAGCTCTGAAGTACAAATGCACTCCATCTGTACTTGGCTTACAGCTATAGATTGTTAGTGTGTAACTGTGTTTGTAAGGGTAGTTCTGTCAGACAGCTGTTGAGATTTGCCCACTCCACGTTAAATACATCAGATGCCAACTGAGAAGACATAGCAGCAGGAGACACATGCTCACATGCTCTTAACATATCTATGGCCAGGTCCAACTAAAGTAAACCACTGCTTCCTACTACCTGTAAGTGGTTCACTGTGACACTCAGACCATCTTTGGTTACTCACTCATGTTTGTGATATGAGAAGCTCAGTGAGAACTGCTGACTGTCGTGGAAGGAAGCCAACATAGCCACCTCCTCCCCTAGCTCCTTACTGGCTCCCCCCCACCCTGCATGCATATATCCACTTGCTAACTTTCAATGTTATTTTATTAGATCATGTATATTCTCACTACCCTGTCTTGTGTAGGTTATATATGTCATTATGTTCCTGGGGTTTTATAACTACAATGCAATCAAAAAGAATTCTTGTAATACTGCTTTTAAAATACTGTCCAGAGGGACAGCCTTCATTATAAGACACTTGTACACTTTAATGCGCTAAGTGAATAAAGGCACAGTAATTCTAGAACACTTTCTCCAAGCAGAGAAGCATAAAGCTAAGTCTAACAACATTCTCCTTGGAATTCTATCACTACCCTTTCCTGACTAAGTGACTTTAGAGCTAGCACATCACCTGTCTGTTCCTTCATTTCTTCCTTTCTAAAAGAACTCTAGCAATTACATTCCATGAATGAAGTGAGTTTATATTTTTAATATATGGAAGAGACAGTAAAGGGACAGAAAAAGAGAAATGGTCTTTCATAGCTGAAGATGGGAAGACTCAAATGCCAAGTTGCCACACATAGGGCATGAAGAGCAGTTCTGCACTGTGACTTTTCCTAGGGATTGATAAATAAACAATTACTCACTCCAGATAGTGCACTGACAACAGACCAAAGAAACAATTCTACCCAATTTTAGCTTGGTGATCTGACAAGTTTATCAGGGTTACTTAAAGATAATCATGGATGACACAAAGGCAGCTGTGTCACCTAAAAGCCCACTGCACCTTTGACAGATGATTCATGAAAACTACATCAATGGAGTTTACTATCTAGTATTCAGGCAGCTCCACTGAAGAGCATTCTCTCCCTTAACAGTTGTTTACTGCTTCTATCAGTTTGGAGAGGGGCCTTGCTAATCTTGTATCTTTCTGAGCTTCTCATATCTTGTACATTTTGTGATCATCCTGATCCTTATCAATCACTTTCCTTCCTCACTCAAGGAAGTAATGTTTTGATTCAAGGGAAATAATTTCACGAGGATCTAAGCACCTCGGTTTGGCTATGTTGGTGAAAAATGGGAATTTGAAATTGTGGTTTGAACCTCCAAAGAGGAGTCTTTGTTGATCCATGGTAACAATGCCAACAAGCTGGCAAGGAAGAATGCAGAAATAAATAAGTGTCAAAGGATATTCAGTGTTGCTTTCTGTATCAAAATCCTCAAAAAGAACCTAATAGTTTGCATGCCTCTTTTTTTATTATGTTAGTTTTTTATTGAACTGGGAAAGCTCTTTGATTTGCTGAAAGAATAGAACTATCTTTCATTATTTTCCTTAGTCTGGTAGTATTTTTTATCCTCTTATTTCCTAGCTTAAATTAATTCCCCATATAATATTTCCATATGCATCATGGAATATACAGAATGATGTACCTCCCATCCTCGTAGCATGTCCTCTGTGATATATGGATTTCATCCCATTAGCAATTGGAAACTGAATTTCTTGAAGCCAGTCTTTTAGCAATTGGTGCATTATTTTTTTCTTCATTAAAGAGAATATCCATGGAGCCACTAAGAATTATAGCTATAAAGTGTTTGATAATGATCTCTGGTTAGCTGTCAAGTAGCATTTCTGTATGAACATAAAAACATAATATTAGTATGATTTGTAACTATTCTACTAGTTCCTAATTTCTTCCAGAACCAATGAATGATTTTTTTGCCTCATGTCTAATTTTTATTATAGGTGTTTATTGTATTTGGTCTCTTCTGGAAGTACATCTTCTATGTCTGACAAAGAAAACATAAAAACTAAAATGTTCCAAGTAATCCTTCCAACTCCACCATCTTTTAACTCTGATTGATTCCAAAGCTGAAAGCATCCATCACTCTTTGAGCTAAAGTAAACTCATTCTTATGACATATAATTAAATTACTGACAGAAAAAAATCTAAAATTTCCCCTGAGTAGTCCATATAAACATCACCAGAATAATTGAGTTGAGGTAAAAATATTTCCATTGGAATGCCAAAAAGTCATCTGTTGGATTTTTCCCCTAATCTCAGACATTTAATTTGTCTCATGATAATTATAGAAAAAAATATTTTAATGTAAAATATTCTTTTCTTTTAAGCCATTCTTTACCACCTTTCTTTTTTCATGTCTTGATCTGAATGAGGAATAAAGCCTTAAGGAAAGGTTTAAACTTTTGGCTAACAGCTTCTCAAAATACCACTAAACTTTTGTGACTAAAGGAAAAAAATGTGTATCTATTCATTGTTCACAATATCTAAGTTAAGATTCTAGATAGGACATAATGCACTATTTCCATTTTGTCCATCTGAATTTCTATTTAGTTAGATAAAGAATTTTAGACCAGAGCACCTAAATATTGGAAAACTGTCATTTCTTAGCCCCTCATTAAACAGCTCTGAACAAAACACACTCACACACACACACACACACACACACACACACACACACACACATACACACACCATAGCAGTAATACTTGTGACTTCAGCTTTTTTCTGAGGAACTTTTGTTGTCTTTATGTCACTTGCTTTTCCAGAACTGCAGTATCTATACCACATGGAAATTTTGTAAGTCAACTTTTCAAGTTTGCCACTGAATAACACACTGGTATTTAACAAAGTCATTATTTTTTTTCCTCTAAGGTTTTGTATTATCATTTTCATATTTTTCCTAATGTTTTTTAAAGATTTTTTTCATTGTGTCAATAAATCAATATTTCACCACATAAATGAAAGTAACAAATCTTAAATTACTATTACACAATAGAGGACAAAATTAAAGAAGTATTATTTTTTTCCTTCTTTATTTTGTATTTATCAAAAAAAACAGTAAAAAGAATTTAAAATGCGGAAGAGTTAACAATAACTATACAGAGGATAAGAATCATAAGCATGGCTTATCAAGGGTGGAAATGCAAATAAGATTGCTACACATATATTTTCTTTGTGTTCAGCTTTCCCTCTGAATTTTTTTTCCATCCCTGTATAT
>PVIH01008878.1:0-87143 GCA_004025045.1 Sigmodon hispidus | reverse complement strand
AACCTAGGTCCTTTGCAAAAGTACCAACTGCTCTTAACTACTGAGCCAACTTTGTAATTATAAAAATCTGATAGCAGCTTTTATTTCCCAGTGTTCCCAAGTTTATGATTTTCACATTGCTAAATCTAGTGATCAATGAACAGAGCTCATCCAGAACAGTTAGCCTACTGCACACATTTAGCTTCCATTCCTGGGTTTTAATAAGAGAAATTATATTTATGCTAACAGGGAAAACTATATATTCATAAAAATAACAAATGACAGAAAATTAACAGTTTGTCTTTTTGTTTTTGTGTTGATTAGAACTGAACCATGCCTCATCTTTTTTGGGGAATATTTTAGGAGACTGTTGACACAGAATTTATCATATACTTCTGGCTGTTTTGGAACTTATTGTGTGGATCAGTCTCTCAGAGATCTCAGAGCTCCACTTACTTCTGCCTCCTGGGACTTAAGATGTATGCTACCACACCTGCCTGTGCCTTATCTTGTTAGGGCAAACATTCTTTCACTGAACTATATCCTAAAGTTATTATGTTAAATGTTAAGTCATAAGTATGTAACCTTCTAAATTGTAAAAATACTATATTTGCACAATTCAGAAAACTTTAAAGAAAGGAGAAAATGTAAGGCTACTTTTGAGGAAGTAGCCACCACTGGCAGATTGTATTTTAGATTTTCTGAATTGTGTTTAGATTTTCACTTCTGCTTTTCAATCTTTATTTATTTATTTTGGGTTTTTTTTTCTCTATAGTCTTGACTGTTCTGTAGCTCACTCTGCAGATCAGGCTGGCCTCAAACTCAGAGATCTGCCTTCCTCTGCTTCCCAAGTGCTGGGATTAAAGGCTATATATATATATTCAGTTTTTAATGTCAATATGGGCATGAATTCAGTCCTTATTCTTGTATGCCAGACACTTGGCTGATAGTCCAGTCCCATACTGCCCTTCTTTTTATTTGTGTCATTTTATTTTAGACATGGTGAGAAGAGATACACACTACCAAGACCACACAGGGGTTTATTTAAGAGAATTCCCAGGCAGGTACAGAAACAAAGCAGGACAGAAAGAGATAAGAAGAGAGAGACCAAAAGTGTCTTTTTTGAGAGAAGGGGTGTGTACAGCCACACCCAGGCTCAGGAATCCTTACACATTTGGTTTCTCTGTGTAGAGCTAGATGTCCTGGAACTCACTTGCCTCCACTTCAGTGCTGGTGTGCCACCATCACCCAGTATTCATTTGATGACTAAGGGGTTAAGTACACTGACTGCTCTCTCTTCCAGATGTCCTGAGTTCAATTCCCAGCAACCATATGGTGGCTCACAGCCATCTATAGGATCTGATGTTCTCTTCAGGCATGCAAGTATACATGCAGAATACTCAGACATAAAATTTAAAAAAAAGTTAGTAAAATAGAAAATTTTATATAGAGTACCAAATCTATCTACTCATTATTGATAATTTTTAGACATATTTTTTATAAAAATTAGCTTCAAACTACTGTAACATTTTTTTATGTGCAGAATTCCCATTTTTGGGAAATTTATTCTGAGAAATTGTAAAAATAGCAAAAAGTGCAAAACAATAAGACAAGATATACCTATATGCCACAACTGAGAATTAGCCAGTACCATCAATTATTTATTTTTAATCTTTAAGAGAAATTATTTGAACTCCCAGCTGACCCGAACCTGGGCCAGAGAAGGAGCCGCCACACTTCAAGATGTACCATTTGACCTCATTCATGCTGCTGTGGGCCCAGGCCATGGGCATAGGACATCTCAATGGCCGGAACTTCCATAGCAGTCAGTGGCAGCCATCTACAAGTATGTAAATGTACAAGATGGGCATGAAGTCTGTGACTGACCATGCAGCTTGGACTCTGATGCTGGTCCGAGGACTGGGCATGACCCTGAGCTTCCTTTTCAGGAGATTGCCACCATCATCTGCTCATTTAAGAAGGGTTCATTGAGTCCACATTTTGATGGAGAACATACATTGCACCACTACCTCTCTGTGTAGAAATACTACATTGTTTGCAAGCTCTGTGAACTTGCCGTTTGTTCTGCACAAGTCATTACCATTGAGGCTGAGCCTAGGTTGTTGGCAGTCCTCAGACTACAGCTCATTCTGATGCATCTTGTTATCATTCACACATATGTATATGTACACATATGTATATGTGTTTGTATTCATTATCACACGAAGTCCTGAGTTTCACTAAGGAACATTTAAGCTCATAAAAGTTACCCTACCCATTGTTTCTGATGTCTTTGTTTTTAGATGTGGATCTCATGTGTTGCACTTTAGAGGTCAATATGTAGTATTTCACCTCAAGAACTTTTCATTATGCTCTTGGCAGACAGTTCAGTATTTTCTAATATTGGCTACTCTAAATCAATACTGGGTAAATTTCCAGGTATCTATGCTTATGCTCACAAACTAATTTAATGTTTCAGTGAATGTTTGTCTGTTCTCAAGGTCAACACTATTTCAGTTTTGTATAGCGTTTTCACATTCTACTTCCAATTTTCAGATATTTTATTTTTGATTTTCTGTATAGTACATTATTCGTGTGAGAATAATTTATTTCCAAACAGTCTTAGTACTTCCTTCTTTCCTGATGAAATTGATGTCATACTCTAAACTATTTATTTTTATTTTATGTGGATTGGTGTTTTGCCTGTGTAAGGGTGTCAAGATCTTGGAACTACAGACAGTTGTTAGCTGCCATGTGGATGCTGGGAATTGAACTCAGGTCCTCCAGAAGAACAGTCAGTGCTCTTAACCCATGTGCCATCTCTCCAGCCCCACTGTCATACTCTAAATTCTAGTAAACACATAGGTTTCTTTCTAAATCAGTTCAGTTTTCAGTCAGCATCACACCTACCATGTTTCCCTTGGTCTTTGCCTTAAGATATGTTCTGATGGTCCCTCGTGTCTTGACATCAGTCTGTGTACTTATTTTCTCAGGCTTCTGGACAGACTTCTTTCCACTCTCTTTTACTGGTCTCTCTTATTGTCTTGTTTAGTGCAGCTGGAGCAATGTGGTCTCTTGATAATCTTGAATCTGATGTTACAGTGCAGGTGGTCAGGGATGTGGCTGTGTGTTGGCCTAGCACACCTGAAGTTCTGCCTAGTCTTCAGCTCCCTACAGGCTTCAGTTGGAGTCATTTACTTTTGTATACTCCCCTCCTATTCTTGCCCTGGGGCAACAGGAACCCAGAGCTGTATCCAACCTTTGGGTAAAGACCAAAATGTTCTTAAATTTTTTTGAAGAAAGTATCATGTAGCTAAAGGCCTCATGAACTCAGACCTTGGATCTCACTGTGTAGCCAAAGGTGACCTTGAAATCTCAATCTTCCACTTCCTTGATGCTTCATTTAAAGGTGTGTAACAGTACTCCTGGCTTATATAGATGTTCTTAAAGTAGTTAATTTTTTTCTTTTTATGCACTAGAAATCCAAATTAGGGTTTTGTACATGCTCAGCAAGTTTTAGTTGTCAGTTTTATTTTTTAAATCTTGTGTGTGTGTGTGTATGTGTGTGTCTGGTATGTTTGTGCCCGTGTGTAAAAATACAAGTGCATATAGAAGCCAGAAGTAAACATTGGGTGTTTTACTATATAAATTTAACTTTATTTATTTTTTTGACTAAATATACACAGAGTTCCGCAGTTGGCTAAACTGGTTGTTCTGTGATTTGTGAGATCTGAATTGCAAGGACTTTACCAATTGAGCCAGCACCATTAGGGGTCAATTTTAGTTTTTACAAAGATTTATCTTTAAATTATGTATATATGTATATGTGAGAGGAATATATACACACAAATACATGTTCCCTTGAGGCTAGAGGTGTCAAGTGTCCTGGAGCTAGAGTTATAGGCGGTAAGAAGTTGCCCAATTTTGGGGCATGAGAACCAAGCTCACACACTCTTGAAAAGCATACTACTGAGCCATCTCTTCAGCTTTAATTTTTAAAACAAATATTTAATTTTAAGGTAGGAAATTGGCTTAGTATTCACTTTATCAGATGGTGGCAGATAGCTTTCTCGTTTTTTATTGTATATTTTGGGTTTTTGAGAAAGGATCTTAAACATAAATTTAGTTCAAGCTGGTCTGAAATTGTTGACCTGTAGCTGTCGCATACTAAGGAATGCATGGCTCTGCTTTCTCTTCTTTGGTTATTGTAATAGTCTAGTGAATTTATTTTTATTGTGTTATGTATGCATGTATGTGTGTGATGGGATTGACTCCACAGCTAAGCATGATGTACAGCTGAACTCTATGACTTTTTATGGATGAACATTAGTAATAATAACTATCATTTTTGGTACCCTGTTGATACTAGCTTTATTCTTTCATTAATTAATGTAGATTTAGATTGTTTCTAGTTTTTAGTTTTTAGAAATTATATTGCTATGAGCATTCATGCAAAAGTTGCTTTTGTGTAGGTATTTGTTTTCACTTCCTTAGGTATATGCTAAGGGGTGAGATCACTGGGTCATTTGAGGAATAGATACTTTTGAAGAACCGACAAACTCTGTCATGGCAGGTGTGCCATTTTACATTCCCATCAGTAAGATAGTTTAGTTTCTCCACATACTTGTTATCAGTACTTGCTGTTATCTTTTTTTTTTTTTTAAATCTTAGCTATCCTAGTGAGTAGAAAATGATATTTCATTGTAGTTTTTCTTCACATCTCATAAATAGCAAGTACTATGCTTTATTTGGTTATTAGTCATTTACATATTCCATTGCTATTTAAAAGTATATTTATTTATTTGTGAGATTGTGGAACTGTGTACACATGGAGGACAATTTAGGGAGTCTAGTCTCTTCTGCCATGTGGGTTCTGAGGCTTGGTGGCAAGCACCTTTGTTCAGTGAGGCATCTCACCAGTCCTTGATTGCCCTCTTCCCTTTAAAATTAGATTATTTTTATTGTTGAAATATAAGGGTTCTGTACATAGTCTAGTTGAAAATTCTTATCACATAGTCCTTTCAGATATCTTTTTCTTTTCTTTGGGCTGTTATTCTTCCCTTTCAATGTTATCCTCTTTTATTTTTGGGTGCTGCTCTTAATTAAACCCAGAACCTCATGCATGCCTGACATACCCCTCAGTTACATTTCTAGCCCACATGGTGTCTTTTGAAGTACAGACATTCTTAACTTAAAAAAAACTCCAAAACTTTCCCTTTTGATACTTAAGCTTTTGGCTATTTTCAAGTGGATTCTCTCTGTGTCCCAGCAACTGCTTCCTAAATAACCACACAGAGATGTAATATTGATTATAAATGCTCAGCCAATAGCTTAAACTTGTTCTTTTAGCTAGCTCTAACAACTTTTATTAATCTAAGAGCTTTCCTGCTCATTTATCTCATGATGTCTCCTCTAATTTCACCTTCTTCCCAGCATTACTCTGCTCTAAAAAATCCTGTCTAGCTATTGGCAGATCAGCTCTTCATTAATCAGTGAAGGTGATACATATTCATATTGTACAAACAGTTCTACAGCACTTCCCCTTTTTTATCTCATTAAAAAGAAAGGTCTTAACTTTAACATAGAAAAAATATATACAACAAAAAGTTATTAAGTAAGAATTACAATGACAGTATCCAGTCCATTTTTATTTGACAGATTTAGAGAAACTATTCTATCATTTATCATTTTGAGTCTAAAGTTTTATAACTAACTTACCTTTATCATAAAAGCATTAAGTCTAGGGGCTAGAGAGATGGCTCAGCGGTTAAGAGCACCGTCTGCTCTTCCAGAGGACCCGAGTTCGATTCCCAGCACCCACATGGCAGCTAACAACTGTCTGTAGTTCCAGTTCCAGGCAAACACCAAGGCAAAATAAATAAATAAATAAAGTTTAAAAAAAAAAAAAAAAAAAAAAAGCATTAAGTCTAATTATTCAGCCTTTAACTCCATCAAAGACCTCGGAAGGGTGAAATGTTACTTCTGGTTGCCTACACAGTTACTCAGAGTTCTTTGGTAATGTTGGGACATCCAACTTTGGCCTATTGGCATAGTATATCTGAGAGACTTTTCTGAGAAGCAGAGAATTTTGAAGGTTTGTCCTACCTTGTCTTTGCAAAGTTTGGCAGCCATTTTATTTTGCATTCTGCTGGTTCAGTTTGGAGTGTATATACTGTCAGCAATTGAGACAAGAGGTTTTTTTTTTTGTCCAAACAGCTAGCTTTTGCAATAAAGAAAGCAAACTCTATACAAAGGTTCTTTACTGACCATCAGCTTTTGAAGTAAGTTGGTGCTGCCAGGAATAAAGTGTCTCACTGTAGGTCTTTGAAGTGTTTGAAGATCATCTGTCTATCTATCTAAATGTATCTGTTTAATATTGAATACCCAATATAACTTTGATTATTATTATTATATAGATGACTATTAATTTGTATTTTTGAGTTATATGTTACATTTTTAAGTGAGCTGCATAAACACAGTATCCCAAATAAGAGTATAAACATATATATGATATAGCAAAAATAACCTTAGATTTCTATCAATAAACCAAAATTCATACCAACATCACAATTTTGAGATTGATAGTTGTTTTTTGGATTAAAGTAGATTCAATAATCTACCCTCTTATGGTTTCTTTTTCTCTCTCTTTTTTTTTGAAGATTTATTTATTTATTTTATGTATATATGAGACTTGAAGCCAGAAGAGGGTATCAGATCCCACTGTAGGTGGCTGTGAGCCACCATGTGGTTGCTGGGAATTGAACTTAGGACCTCTGGACAAGCAACCAGTGCTCTGTACCCACTGAGCCATCTCTCCAACCCCTGTCTTATCATTTTTATACCCTATCTCCCCTTTTATCTTTTCAAAGAGATCTTTGAATTTAACTCCTTTTTCTTCCTATTATCAATAGCAACTTGTAACCACCCCTCTTAAATCATAACAGACATCATAAACCATCTTTTGGGAATGTGGGCATTGCTTTTTCTAGACTGCTTCTTGTTGTCTGGGGGTGCTAGCATCTTTGAGGGAATACTGAGAAAACTTAGGATAATGGTTAAATCTTGGCTGGAGTAGTTTGTGAGGCTGAAACATCTCAGCCAGCAGCCTTGATAGTTCTGGATGCTGAACTCTGAGGCAACTATAACAGGCATTTTGAGATGTTGGGTCATCTGGGCTCTATCTTTTTATTGGTGTCTGGTCACCTTGTTCTGAGAACACATAAGCTTTTAAAGGTAACATATTTATCTGTATTAATACAAATATAGACTATCTGTTGTACACAAGTGAGCCCAAAATTATTTTTTGTTTTATGTTTGAACAAGTAAAATAAATATAAGTTAATGTGTTTTGTGGGGGTTTTTTGTTTGTTTTGTTTTGGTTTGGTTTAGTTATGTCTGTAATTTGGATTTTCAGGAATCCTGATTTATATCAACCTGGAATGAATGCACAGCCTTTCCTTTCCTGTGAAAATAAAAGTATAACCTCTTCTCCTAAAGCAACATTCTTTTGATTTCCATTTTGAAGATATTTTTTAAATCTATAGGTTAGATTAATCTAGCAGCCTTTAATCAAATGTCTCAGCAGTTACTAGTCACTTATTAGCAGTCAAAAAATTAAGGACAACATAATAACATATAAGATCCAGACTTATCATGTATTTTTTATCACTACATGGCATATATATATGTATGTATGTGTATATATATATGTATACATATATTACTTTATTCCCTTTTAAGGACTTTATTATTTTTAAACTATTTTTTAATCTATGAGTATATATACCTTTCATCTCTTTTATCTCCCAATCTTAAGTATATTTTTAAATACACTGTAAGCTGTTTAGAGTTTTTGTTTTTTCTGTCTGGATCTGTCTCTACTGGACATCTGTATTGCTTTTTGATCACATGAGATGAAGTGTAAACTGCTATGTCAGCCGCTGCTGTTGCAGCTTAGCTTAGTGCATGGCTGTAGGCGACTGGCTCCTCTGGCAGGCATCTACTGGGAGTTGTGTCTCAGTACTGTAGCTGGCACAAGAGACATGAGACTAGGAAGCTGCATTTGGCTCCATTTTTGTGTGTTTTTAAGCTTGGAGGTTTTATTTGGATGTAGATGCCAGTTGTTTGGCACCATATGTAGGAGGAGTTTCTCTGTATCCCAGCAGCAGTTCCCAAATAATCACTCAGGAACTTACTATTAACTATAAACGCTTGGCTGATAGCTCAGGCTTATTGCTAGCTCTCTTACATTTTAAATTGGGTAATTCATATTTCTTATCTACCCTCTGCTATGTAGTGTAGCATGTTCATCTCCTGCTTCATCCAGATCTCTATTACAACTCCTTAGATTCCACCCTTCTTCCCAGCTTTTCTTAGTCTAGTTCACCTGCCTAACCTTGTCCTGCCTAGCTAGAGGCCAGTCAGCTTCTTTATTAAACCAGTTACAGTGACATATTCACATGGTATAAAAGAATATTCCACAGGTTATACCTAAGAAGACTTTACCTAACCCAAGGTCATAAAATTTTAGTTTTATAATTTCTTCTAAGTGTGTTACACTTTTAGCTATTGCATTTTAGTCTGCCATGTATTTTTGTTTTAAATTTTGGATGACTTAAGAAAAAGAACCCAGGGCTGGAGAGATGGCTCAGAGCACTGGCTGCTCTCCCAGAGGATCCGAGTTCAATTCCCAGCACCCACATGGCAGCTCACAACCGTCTGTAACTCCTGTTCCAGAGATCTGACACCTTCATACCAATGTACATAAATAAAGCTAAATAAATTTAAAAGGAAAAAGAAAAAGAACCCCACCTTTTTATTTATTTTATTTTTATTTTTATTTTTATGGGTAGATATCTAATTGCTCAGGCACTTTTGTTATAAAGACTATGCTTCTCCATTGAATTATCTTGGCATCATGTCAAAGATTAGTTGACTATAAATGTCAAGAATTTGCCTCTGGACTCTAATTCTACCTCACTGATGTACCTGCCTCTTCCCATAGCAATTCCAGCACCCCCAAGACAAGCCCAGACAAGTCTTGAACTCCTGACCTTCCTGCTTCTACCTCTGGAATTGATGGCATTCTAGTTATATTCTCTCCCCCTCCCCCTTTCTCCTGAAATAGGGTCTCATGTATCTCAGGTAGCTGTGGGCTGTCTATGTAGCTAAGAATGACCTTGAACTTTTTTTTTTTAATTATTTATTTTTATTTTATGTACAGTGGTGTTTTGCCCTGACGCTAGAGTTACAGAGAGCTGTTAGCTGCCATGTGGGTGCTGGGAATTGAACCTGGCTCCTCTGGAAGATCAGTCAGATCTTTTAACCACTGAGCCATCTCTCCAGCCCCAACCTTGAACTTCTTACTCAATCAAGTACTGGGATTGCACCTTTATGCTTGGCTCATTTGTGGTTATTTAACATGTCTTTGCCAAGTTTATTCTTGTTCAGGTCAAAATCTATAAAAAAATTTTTTTTCTTTTGTTTTTCTAGAGTGCTGGAAATACAACCTTGGCTCTATATATGCTAGGGAAGCACTCACTTCCAGTTTTTATATACTTGCTTATAATTTTTTGTTGGTGCATTTTCAGCATATAATTTAGATTGGCCTCAAACTCACCATGACCTGGAAGTCCCTAGGCTGACACCATACCATATGTTATTCATTAACTTATCTCTTTTAATGCTCCGTGGCCTTTCAGTGTGCAAGCACAGACCAAAAAAGGTTCTTTTTATTTTTTTTAAGGATTTATTTATTTATTATGAATATAGTATTTTACCTGTATGACAGAAGGCACTAGATCTCATTACAGATGGTTATGAGCCACCATGTAGTTGTTGGGAATTGAACTCAGGACCTTTGGAAGAACAGCCAGTGCCCTTAACCTCTTAGTCATCTCTCCAGCCCCTCAAAAGAGGTTCTTTGATGGTACAGATTTTTACTTATCACCCCATGGGTCACCCAGGCTTTTTAGAAGGAGTTTCCTTGAAAAGACCAAAATTGTTCTGACTGATGTTATGAACTCTAAATCTATTTCTCTTTGTAACTCTGATCCTAACTTCTTTCAGGTATTTCTTAGAATTTTGATTCATTTATTTGATTTTGTTTGTGTGTGTGTGTGTGTGTGTGTGTGTGTGTGTGTGAGAGAGAGAGAGAGAGAGAGAGAGAGAGAGAGACAGACAGACAGACAGACAGACAGACAGACAGACAGACAGAGAGAGAGACAGACAGAGACAGAGAGAAAGAATATATATGAGAATATAGTAGTGGCTGGTTGGACTTACATAGGTAGTTCTCATTGCCCTTGGGCGTTCTGCAACCACTTTAAGCAGAGGCAGAGAAATTGTGAATCCCAGTCCCAGGCTAGCCTGATTTTTATATGGTGAGACCTTGTCTCAAACAACAACAAAAATACCCATTTATGTTCCTTGACTTTCTCTTTTAAGAATTTTTGCTGGGCTGGAGAGATGGCTCAGTGGTTAAGAGCACCATCTGCTCTTCCAGAGGACCCGGGTTTGATTCTCAGCACCCACATGGCAGCTAACAACTGTCTGTAGTTCCAGTTCCAGGCAAACACTAAGGCAAATAAATAAATAAAAGTGTTTAAAAAAAATTAAAAAAAAAAAAAGAATTTTTGCTTAGTAGGTATGAATGAGATCCTTGATTGAATTCACACACACACACACACACACACACACACACACACACACACACGTTTCATAAACTATCTTTAAAATGAGGATCTTTTAACAACATAAATTCAGTATGTTGTTATGAATTAGAACTAGTCAAACTTTTATTTATTTATTTTGATTTTTTAAGATAGGAATTCTCTTCTCTGCATAGCTCTGGCTGTCCTAGAACTCACTCTGTAGATCAGGCTGGCCTTGAACTCAAGAGATTCTCCTGCCCCTGCGTCCTGAGTGTTGGGATTAAAGATGTGTGCTGCCGTCCCAGCCAAAGTTTTATAATAGGAACAAAGGCTGTAAATATTTGAAGAAAATATATTATGATAGGGGTTAGACTTACCTAGATGGATTGTGTGTTCATTGCCCTTGGGCATTCTGCAACCACTGCCTTGTTAGGGTGAAGCATGTGTAAACTCCACTTTACTAGAGCCCACCCACCAAAATCTAGCAATTTTTCAAAGAGCTTTTTAGTTGGTCATTTGCTGCTTCTTGGCTCTTACTGTGCAAGATAATCATATTTGCTCAGAAATAAATGTGAAAAAATAAGAGGCTTTTGAGGAACAATTTAAGGATGATGGAAGAGGATAATGTTTATATCATGGTATGGTATAGCACTGGTTCCTAATGACCCTAACCTAGGAAGGAATTTGGATTTACTGTACTTTAGAGAGGATACAGAAATAGAGCTGGCTCAGCAGTGAAGACTACATGCTGCTGGAACTTCGGTTCCAGAAGACCTAAGTTCAGTTACCAGCCGTCACATTAGAGTCTTCACAATCACCTGAAACTTTAGGGGATCCAGTGCCTTCTTCTTGCCTGTGGACACCTACATATGACAGACACCTAACATCTGTCCATGCACACACTCACATGTTCATAAAAAATTTAAAAGTATCTAAATTAAATATTTGAAAGAATGGACATAGAAAATTTCAGTTATTTGTAATCACATAGATGTGACTTGACTGACAGACAGTCAGCACTTGTTAACTGAATCAGTCTGCTTCTTCATGCATGTTCCTCCCCTAGCATGACCTCTTCTTATTCAGGAGATTTAGGGGTAGGGTCAGCAGATTGACTTTTATCGTCTCAGGTCTTAAGTGTTTTCCCAAGATTTACTCTGACTCTAGATTATAGATATATATTTACATTTCTTAGAGAATCTCTAAGCTTCTATTATTATGATAATCCGTTCAGCAGTTTGTTGTTTTTCGTTTTGTTTTATAATAATTTATCTTCTGAAATTGTAATATAGTCATATCATTTTCCCCTTCCTCCCTCCAGTTCTTGTCGTATGCTTGTTGCTTTCTTTCAAATTCTTTGTGCTCGCTCTCTCTCGCTCTCACACACACACACACACACACACACACACACACACACACGAGTTATGTGCTGCCTTAGTGACATGGTTATAGATCCATGGATTTACAGCCAAGATACATGACTTCCTTACCTGCAGGTAGTTGGCTAGGTTTCCAGTACCAGGTATGGTTTCCCTCTTGCTGGGCTGGTTTTAGGTCCAATTAGAGAGCTACTGGTTACTATCAGGCATGCATGTCACAATTGCATCCATAGGGTTATTCAGCCATGCTGCTCTTTGTGCTTCGTGGAATCATAGTTGGGTGGGGCTATTGTTTGCTTCTTCCATTGCTTGTCTATGCTGAATGCTGGGATTAAAGGCATGCAACCACCATACCCAGTGCATTATCTTTTTTTAAGAGATGAGAGAGAGAGAGAGAGAGAGAGAGAGAGAGAGAGAGAGAGAGAGAGAGAGAGAGTGTGTTTCCTGTAGTTTTTTTGTGGCCTTCTTGCACTGAAAATGCCCTTGGACTCATACTTCTCATAAATGGGGGTTTCAGGCATGAGTCACCATACCCAGCCAACAATTTATTCCAACAAATATTTATTGAATGCTTGCTTTTTCTTTCAGTATTGGATAGTGAGCCTTGTACTTACTGAATACTTGTGCTCACATGTCTTGCCCATGTGTTTAGACACTATTCAGTAAATTGTTATGGCATGAATACATAAAAGGGAGTGCTTGTAGACAGGCTACAATGGTATACAACTATAATCCAATCATTCAGAAGGTTGAGAGTTTGAGTTAATCCAAGGATATATAGAAAAACCCTGTCTTAAAAAAATCAATGGCCAGGTGCTGGTGTCATTCACCTTTAATCCCAGCACTTGGGAGGCAGGGGTGGGCAGATTTCTTTTGAATATGAGGCCATCTTAGTCTACATAGTTCCAGGACAACAAGGGCTACACAGAGGAAAAAAACAAAAAGAAAAGAACAGAACAGAACGTGGGCTAAAGAGAAGAATCAGTGGTTAAGAGTGCTTTTTTGTTCTTGCAGCGGATCAGCCAGAGTTTAGTTTTATATACCCACCCGTTGAGCAGTTCACAAAGACCTGTAACTCCAGACCTCCAGGATCTGATACTTTATTCTTTATTCTTATCCCTCTAAGCATATGTGGTATAGACACATTATCATCATCATTGAAAATGGTGCCTAATTATACTGCCTACCTTACAAGGTTATAGCAGTTCTTACATGAAATTAATGAGTATAAATTCTTTTATTTTTTTTATGTTTTTATTTGTTTTGAGACATGTTTTTTGAGACAGGATTTCTCTGTGTAGTCCTGGCTATCCTGGAACTCACTCTGTAGACCAGGCTGGCCTAGAACTTACAGAGCTATTCCTGCTTGTGCCTCCTGAGTACTAGGATTAAAGGTGTGTACCACTACTGCCTACTCTTGTCATTGAGAACAATTACTGTGGATGCACACATCTCATACTTCTAATGACCTCATTAAACTCTCTTGGTAACCTAGGACTATTTTATTTTCTTTGTCTGAGGCAGGGTTTCTTTGTATAGCCCTGGCTGTTCTGGAACTCACTTTGTAGACCAGACTGGCTTCTGGAGATCTTCCTGCCTCTCTCTCAGCTGCCAGGATTAAAGGGGTGCTGGCCACTACCTTCCCATAATTTCTATATATTTTATTACTGTTCTTACTGCCTTGTTAGATATAACTATAATCTACTGAGCAATTACTTTAAACTAAATGATTCACTGAACCTGGAACTCGCTAGTTGGCTAGACTAATATCTCTTTTTCTTAAAGCTCTTTAGTGTTAGGACTACATACTACTGTGCTCATTCAGCTTTTATATAATGAGGTGTCATCTGAACTTCAGTCCTTATAAAGTTAATCCTGCTTCCATGGCAGGTATTTTAACTGGTCATCTCCCCAACCTGTTGTTTTGTGCTTTTGAGACAGGGTCTTAACTGTGTAGCTCTGGCCAACCTGGAAATCCCTCTGTAGACCAGGAAGGCTTGAACTCAGGGATCTGCTAGTCTCTGCCTCCCAAGTACTGGAACTAAAGATGTGTGTCATAACACTCAACCTCAGCCTTTTTAAAAAAGTAAGGATTACATGTTAAATTGGCATTGGAGCATTTAGGTTAAAGTGGTTGTTCAGTAAATGATAGTTGTAGTAGTATGTCTAACACTAGTAACAGCAGTAATAAAAGTATATATAGCATTAATGGGAAGAAGTTGGAATTTTTTTTCTTCTTTATTCTGTGGTGCTTGACCTTGAATTATTAAGGCCTTGTGTATGCTAACCCTATTCTACCACTAAGTGAAATTCCAAGACCCTCAAGTACATGTTTGGAAGCACTGTATTCCCTGAGCTTGTAGAACTATATTTAATTATCTTATAATTCTAAGAATAATATTTTCTTGTATCTGTGATGAGTTATAATATTTTAGGTATACCTGACTTAAAGAGCTGCTGTGAATATATTATGCCTAAATTATATAAATTTAAAAATTGCTTAGGGCTGGAGTTGTGAGTCAGTTCTAAAGAAACCCCTTCACTTATTCACTTTCTCTCTCTCTCTTTCTCTCTCTCTCTCTCTCTCTCTCTCTCTCTCTCTCTCTCTCTCTCTCATTTAAAATAGAATTTGGGGAGATGGCTCAGTTAGTAAACTGTGTTCAAATGTAAGGACCTAAGTATAGATCCTTAGTACCCATTTAAAAAGCTAGATATGGTACACCTGTAATCACAGAACTAGGGAGGCAGATGCAAGAGGATCCCTTGAAGCTTACAGGACAACTAGTCTTATGAAATCAGTGAATTTCAGGTACCGAGAGAGACCCTGTCTCAAAAAGTAAATCGGAGAGTAATAAGAGGAAGACATTCAACACTGACCAGTGACATACATACAGACACACACAGGAACTTGTTATGTACATATATACCACACACACAAATAAAAATGTATTTATATGCCAAGTAATCAAGTAAAAATATCACAGAGAAACCCAGTGTTTTATGTACTTCTGTGGTAATAGATAATATTTGCAAATTTAGGAAACTTTTATGAATACTTTGCAATACTTTTTTTTTTTTTTTTTTTTAACTTTATTTATTTATTTATTTATTTGCCTTGGTGTTTGCCTTTTGCAATACTTTTGTTTGAGACAGGGTTTCTCTGTGTAACAGTTCTGACTGTCCTGGACATATGTACACATTCATTCTCATTCATTCATATTCTGTGTGTGTGTGTGTGTGTGTGTGTGTGTGTGTGTGTGTGTGTGTGTGTGTGTGTGTACCACACAACCTGTTTGAGTTTATGTATACCACATGCTTCCAGGTAACCTAAGGAGAGGAAGTAAGCATTTTCTGTGACTGGAGTTACATATGGTTATGAGTCACATTGATGTGGCTCCTGGGAATGGAAATGAACAAGGTCCTGTTTAAGAGCAGCAAGGGCTCTTAATAGCAGAGCCATCTCCAGCACCACTTCTAGTTCTTTGTGCTTCCACTGTATGTCTTCTGCATTGTATACATTACTGACTGTTTTTTTTTGACAAGGCACATTGAAATATAAGTGAAAAAAGGAAGTTAGAGGAATGTAGTTTATGTATAAAATCATTTATAAGCATTTGATTATTTAAAGCCTACCTTCAGAAGCATGAAGGTACCATATCCAGCTTTTGGCTCTTACATTTAACTTGTTTTATTTTCCTCTTGGTCATGACTTATGGCTTAAATTAGAAAGGCTTGTTTAATTAAGAGGTAATTATTTCTATTTATACACATTTGTGGAGAAAGATGCAAAACCTTTCTGTGATTGGTGATGTACTTTTATTATAGGCTCAGCAAAACAGTCCTTCTTCTACCGGTTCTGGCAATACAGAACATTCTTGCAGCTCCCAAAAACAGATCTCCATCCAGCACAGACAGACCCAGGTAGGTTGGGGACCAATATACTGCAGAGCTATACTAAGGAATAGGCCTAACCACATAGAAAGTCTGTAATTCTTCTCTTGGTCTTCCCCTTACCTTTCACTGTACCTCATATTGTAGTCTGTTCAGAATTTGTATTAGGAGTATTTCAGGTTCTTTGTGAGGTGTTTTAACAGGCCTTTCTTCCACCCTTTTGGTCTTTTGCTGCAGGCATGCTTGTACTGCAGCATGGAATGGAGACAAGAGCATATGGTTTTTGAAAGTTTCTGGGCCTAGGTTCAAATTTTGGCCCCACTGATTACATTTTACATTATATTTAATGTAAAATTAGGCTGATTCCAGTTGCCTCAGGCAGTGGTGACAGTGGGCTTCCAATAAATGTTCATTTCCTACTTTAAGAAAGTAGATTATTTCCTGAACTTGCTTACTTGGCAAGACCTACTTATATTTCACAATGTGTTATACTAAAATTTTTTTCTTAAACAGTCTTCAGAAATTTTCCAACTTAGAGACTATTGTAAACACTAACAGAATGTATCTGAGAGCTTCTCTGTTGCTGTAAGTCCCAGCAGTGGGAAGACTAAGGCAGGAAGTTCTTGGGTTCAAGGCCAGCCCAGCCCAGCTCAGCCCAGGCTGTCCAAAGAAAAGAAAGAAAAAGAAAAAAGGAAGTTCTATTTGAAAAGATAGTGGGCTTCTGCTTCACCTGTTAGTTTACTGAATGTTCTTGTCTGTGTTCCCCTTAACACAGGATGCTGTCAGTCAAGAACTGTGTAACAGCTCTTAAATTTATTGGAACCACCAGTATTTGGACTTGAAGAGACCTAGATAGCTTAGTGCTCAGAACTTTTTTCTGTCTTTTACTTTCTGTCTGTTTCCACTAGAGGGCATGCTTGTTCCTAGAGACTTGTGTCCTGTCTCCTGAAGTCCCTTTCTAATGAAAGCTGGTTTCAATTCTACAGTGTTATATATATTTTTTAATTCAATATCTGTACTATCGTGGTATGAATTTGTCATGAGATATGTTTTAAATGAGGTTTATTTTTTGAGAATTATTTATAAAATAGAGAAGGTTTTAAGAGAAAGTGAAGGGGTAAGGTTGTAGTGTGTTGGAGTGTTTTGTGAGGATTTGTATAGTTAAATTCCAGTTTTTGCAGTACGGGTTTAGTGGATGTTGCTGAGGTTTGAAGGATGGGATAAGTAAAGCAGAAAGTACTTCTTCAAAAAAAGCAAGAAAAATGTGTTGGCATGTAATGTTTTGTGACTAATTCTAAATTTGTTTGCTTTTGTCTTTGTAGTCTGACCTCACAATAGAAAAGATATCCGCACTAGAAAACAGTAAGAACTCTGACTTAGAGAAGAAGGAAGGAAGAATAGATGACTTGTTAAGAGTAAGTATGAGAGTATTGAGAGACTATAACAAGCACCACTTCTGCATATTTGGATTATGTGCACATTGTGGATAATTACTATAGTCAGATAACACAGTAAACTAGAAGAGGAACTAGAATCATATCCTCATGCTAAATACCTTCTTTCAGTTGGAGAGTTTATGATATAGTATTTTGATACTTGAATTTATGTTAAGTAGGTATGTGAAGTTGTAGTTCATATAGAACTATTGGATTAAGCTTCATATTTTTAACCATTTGAAAATACTTTTTTTATTTTCTTGCTTTTTTTTTTTTTTCTTTTTTTTCCTTTTGAGACATGTTCCTTCTCTATAGCTTAGCTGGCCTAGAGCTCAGCATCTAGATTAAGCTGACTTCAAGCTTTCAGTGATCTGCCTGTCCTTGCTTTTGCCCTCTCTGAATGTTGGATTTAAAGTGTACAACACCACACCTAGTAGCTTTTGTTGCTAATTGTTATTGATTTACTGGTTGTTTATATATGTATGCATGTGAGCTTGTATGAGTATGTGCATACTACACGTGTACAGGAGACCATAGAGGTCAGGAGGGGGTTATTGGATTCCCTAGAACCAGAGTCAGTTAGTGAACCACCATGTTGTTTCTGGGAATTGAATTTGAGTCCTCTGAAAGAGCAGTAAGTGCTTTTAACTGCTGAGCCATCTTTCCAGCCCCATTTTTTGCATTTTAAAAACTTATTTTTACAGGAGTCATCCAGATCATTTTGGATCTTTGATTTTCTGCACTATATATGTGCATAGCATTCATCTACATGACTGAATTGCATGTAGCTTAGACTGGCTTTCAATTTATAATCCTGCCACAGCTTTTCGCCAGTGCTGGCGTAATAAGCCACTGTCATCATGCCTAGCTCCCTAGGATATATATGCATATTTACTTTTCTTTCTCTTCCTACCATCTCCCTTCTTTTCCTTGATTCAAAATCTGATTATCATTTTTACTTGTTTTTAATTTTTTTCAGTTTTATGTGTAGGTGTTTGCATATGTATGCATGTATGTTTGTATGCATATGTATTAGCACTGCATATGTGCCTGGTGCCCTTCGAGGTCAGAAGTAGGCATTGGATCTCCTAAAACTAGAGTTACAGATGATTGTGAGCTGCCATGTGGGTGCTGGGGATCTCTTAGATTCTCTGCAAGAGCCCTTAGTTTTACTCCCCACACCTCCCCCCCCCCCCATTTTTAAAGACAGGGTCTCATGTATCCCAGGTGGGCATTTGTTACTTAACAAATTAAGAAATTTGTTACTTAAGACTCTGTGTGTGTGTGTGTGTATACACGCTTTTGTGCCTTGGTCGGTATATAGAGGTCAGAGCACAGCCTGATATTTTTTATTTCCATGTGAGTCTTAGGGATTGAATGAACTCAGGTCTGAAGGCTTGGCATCAAGAGTCCTAACACACTGAACCTTCCTGCAAGTATTTGTTACTCTTAAGAATTTGCTTTTTTGATTTTTGGGTTTTTTTGGTGGGAGGTTCAAAACAGGGTTTCTCTGTGTGTAACTCTGACTGTTCTGAAACTCATTCTGTAGACCAGGCCTCAAACTCACAGAGGTCTATCTGCCTCTGGGATTAAAGGCATGCACTACCACCACCACCTCTGATGACCTAACAAAAATTTGTGTTTTTGACAGAACTCTGAAATAGAAGTTCTATCAAGGACAGCTTGCATGTCTTGGCAGTCTGTGCCTGGAATTTTTCTTTGGCTTTTTTCATTCTTTTGGCCAAAAGATTATTCTGCATCCCCTTATTTTTCCTAGTGCATTGTTTCTTCAGAGCAATGTGCCAGTGTGTATGATGTAGGACACCTAGGGTAACAAGACACCGAATATTTGGTTATTTGGTCCTGGTTTCCTGCCTTCTTTGTGTAAAGACTTTCAAACAACATATTAGCAGACATCATCTTCTTCAGAGATACAGAATATTTGTAGACTTTGCTAGATCCTTTGTGAGACAAGGCAGTATCTGTCAGTCTCAGAATATATCTCTGTTCTTTTTCTTCATAATATAGTAATAATAACCAAGCTGAGAATACTCAGATTAGCATCCACAATACAACCCAAGCAGATTTGCACTTTCTTCTTTAAGTTCTCCATTTTCTACAACAGAAATGGTTCTTACTTAATACCATAGGTCAAGGTGCCCTGCTCTATAGGAACATATGCATTGTTGTTCCCAATTTAAATTTAAACTGTATAATCCTTGCATTCTTCCCCCAGAGCTTCTTGGCCACACAAGTATGGCTTGTTTGTCCCTTTACTTCAGTGCATGTCTGGCAGTGGGTGCTGGGAAGAAGAAACCCAGCTTCATCCTCATGAAGCCCAGAATGTACTTTGAATATGCAATTTGTCATCACTGATACATAGTTTTCTTTTTTTAATTGCATGATTGTGTTTCCCTAGTGCTGGGATTTTCTCCTTCAGAATTAACATTCCTTAGGCCTCTTTTGTTGTCCTAAGAACAAACCTTCTTATATTTTTATTGTTTGCTTGAAGTAGTTTTTGTATAGGGAGAGAGGGAAAGAGAAAGAGGTAGGGGTGTGGGTGGTGTGTGTGCTTGTGTGTGTTGCAGAGGGAGCAACCAGGACCATATGTACTTATTACAGTATCCCCTCTCATTGGGGATACTGGTGGTGGTCATAAACCTCAGTGATCTTCCTCTGCCCCTCACAGTGCTGACATCCATGGCTGTGTCTGGTTTTGTGTGGGTGTTAGGATTTGAACTCAGCTTATTGGGTGCCTCGCCATCCTGTTTTCTGACCTGCTCCATCATCCTTTTCTTGTACTGGATCCTCTGCTTGTCTTTTTCAGTGGATTGAACTCACAGCCTCTCCTAGGTTCCTTTCTGTTGTTATAAAACAATTTGACCAAAACAACTTAAAGGAGGAAATTTTTTTTTTTTCCTTGTACTCCAGGTCAGTCTAATGAGGGTCAGGACAGGAACTTAAAGCAAAACCATAAAGAAACACTGCTTGCTGGATAGTGGCACATTCTTAGTTACCCTTCTTAACAAAGCTCAGGGCCATCTGCTTAGGGATGGTAGAGCCCACAGTGGGTTGGGCCTCCTACACCAGAACATCACCCATAGACATGCCTACAGGCTAATCTGGTGTAGGCTGTTCTCAGTCAAGTTGCTGTCTTTCTGATTATTTTAGGCTGTGTCAAATTGACAATTAAGATTAATCAGAACTGGGCTTCTTGTATGCTAAGCACAAGTGGTTTACCACTGACTACCTAAGCTCACCTCCTCCCCTTAAACACACACTCCATTTCTTTTTTTCTTTGACTTTAAAGCAATGCCAAAGGAATGGATCCATCAAGAGAGAAAACCCAGAAGGGCAGCTGCCATTTTTCTTCAAGACTAGAACTTTGGGATTTGATTGAAACCCTCCACCCTTTTCTTTCTTCAGACATTTTTACTTAAGAGCTCATGCTAGCCTCTTACTCACCCTTTGGCCTCAGCCTCTTAAGTGCTGAGGTTATAGGCATATGCCTGGCAGAATTTGTGTTTCTGTGCAGGAGAATGTTTTGGGTTGAAGTCACAGATTTATTTATTATTTATTGTTATTTCCTTTCAGGAGGCATAAGTTTATCATTGAGTTTTTCCACGTTAGTGAGATGTTGGGCATGTCTGCATTGGGTACTGCCAGCCAACTGTTATCCATAGCATGGACTCCTAGAAGTGATTAATATTAGAAACTATACTTTAAAGTGTCAGAGGCTGATTCTGTTTATTTCTCTAGATAGTCCCACTTACCCAAGTGCAGTAAGACTTTTCCTTTGATAACATGGTCTATAAGATTCTGCGGTAACAACTAATAGGAATAATTATGTCTGGGTAAACAGTAGATACATTTGGAAAGGCAAGATGTTTCTTGCTTTGCTTTAAAAATGAAATTGTGCTGCAGTAGGCACATGCCTTTAAGCTCTGCGATTAGGAGGCAGAAAGATGCAGATTTCTGTGGGAGGCTATCCTGGTCTCTCCTACGTAGTGAGCTTCAGTCCTAAAAAACAAAAGCAATAAAAGATGACAGAGATGACTCAGTGGTTAAGGACAATTGCTATTCTTTCAGAGGATCCAAGTTTGTTTCCTAGCACCTATGTGGTGGCTCACAAGCATCTGTTACTCCAGTTCCAGAGAATCCAATGCCCTCTTTTGGGTGAGATACATGCAGGCAAACACCCATACATGTTTGCTTGTTTTTTTTAAAGCTGGAAAGTCTTGAAGAATTTTGTTACTATAATTTAGTTGATAAACAGTTATTTGGCAAGAGTAGAGATTTTTTTAAACAACTTAGGGATAAATTCTGTAATTACAAAGTCAGATTTGATCTTGGGTTAGTGGTTCTTTCCTTCTCTGTTATTTTAGGAGTCTTAGATTTTTTTTCAAAGTATCTAACCCATCCTGTATGCTTTTGACCACAGCTAAATTAACTATTTATTTACATTCTCGCATTCTTATTTCTGTCTCCCTGTGGGATGTCCTGGCTTCTCTGGGGAGAATCATTTCTGAGAACTCATGTTCCTTGTCTCTTTAGAAATAGGCTGAGGATATAGCTCCTTGGTTAGCTCCTGTTTAGTCTACTTACTCAGGCTTGGATTGGTTCCTGTAGCCCTACCAAAAGCTTCTAAGTGGAAAACCAGAGTGACTTTAACATAAACGATGCTCATGTGCTAACATAAAGAATAATTGAAAGGATGGATTATTTTTCTTTATAGAGACATGCTTACTACAGATAGTAATGATTTTTCTCTTTTCCTAGAAACTACTTTCTGCTAATCTGTCGTCCTTAAAACTAATTAAAAAATATTTTCCCATTGAAGGCTAACTGTGATTTGAGACGTCAGATAGATGAACAGCAAAAGATGCTAGAGAAATACAAGGAACGATTAAACAGATGTGTCACCATGAGCAAGAAGCTTCTTATAGAAAAGGTTAGTGACAATATAGCCTGAAGTCTGTATCCTAATGTGTATCATTGTGGGACACCTTCTTAACTGAGATGAAAATATTGAAATGTAGAATTTTTGAGGAATACAGTTCTGAGGAATACAGTTAGTACGACTTGACAGCTAGAGGTTTTTCTTGCATGTACAACCAACAGAGACTTCTCAGGTAATACTATGGACATGCTTTTGGCTATCCATTGCTTTGAATGTGAGGTTGGATGTCTCTTCTTTCTCCTCCTCCCCTCCCCTCCCTTCTTTTCCTTTTTGAGATGGTATATGATTTGTCAACAGTATTTTCCTTGATAATTTTATAATTTTCAGGCTGTAAAAATTGCTAATTAAAAGTGTTATATGTTTTGGTTCTACCTCAGTCAAAACAAGAGAAGATGGCATGCAGAGACAAGAGCATGCAGGACCGCTTGCGATTGGGTCACTTTACTACTGTCCGGCATGGAGCCTCTTTTACTGAACAGTGGACAGATGGTTATGCTTTCCAAAACCTCATCAAGTAAGTCAGCTGTCGGAGTTGAATAGGGAGATTTTAAATATATTTGGATTTTTAAAGTTTTCTTTAATTATAGTCAGTAAGTAAATGTAGGATTGGGTTGGAGAGATGGCTCAGGGGTTAAGAACATTGGTTGCTCTTCCAGAGGTCCTGAGTTCAATTCTCAGTGCCCATACAGTGGCTCACAATCATCTGTAATAGGATCTGATGCCCTTTTCTGGCCTGCAGGTATTCATACAGAACATTCATATGTAAAATACAAATCAACAAATTAAAAAAAAAAAAAAGAATGTAGAATCATCATGGTAGTACACACTTATAATCCTGATACTCAAAAGGCTGAGCCAGGAGAGTCATGCTTCCATAACATTCTCTAAAAAAAAACTGATATAGAAAATCAGGATAAAAACTTGAGTTCTAAATGGGTTCTGCATTGAGCCTAAAAGACTCAAAATTGCTGGAGCTAGGGAAGAAATATTTGGGGTTTTAATTGATCTTGATTGCTTTTTAATTAATAATAATTGATTTTATTTATTATTATTATTTTTAGTGCAAGACTCAAACCCAGCACCTCTTAATGAGCCTCACATTGTAGACCAGGGCTCTGTTACACCCTCAGCCTCTGGGAAAAAATCTGTCAGGGACATAGGATAGAAACTCTGAAATTGAGCATGAGACAAAACTATAAAGAACTCTGAAACATGTGCATAGAGCTCTTTACAAAGAGTTACTCATCAGTAGTACTCAACTCCCTAGAGGCCAGGGCTCTATCAGCCCCACTGTCTACCTATCTTCACCTTGCAATCTTGAACTTTTTAGCTTAAAACTTTTGGTGTGAAATACATAAGCATTTATTCCAAATTGGGAATTAATGTTTAAAATCCCCAAATTTGAACTGTAACTATTAGCTCAAGATTTAGAAAATAATAATGATAATATATACACACACACACACGTGTGTTTTTGTTTTGCAAATATACCAAAAACTTGAGGTTTTGTTGTTGTTTAGTTTTAGCGAGAAAAGGCTGTCAAATCAGAGAATATCCCAAAAGTAAAGCACATTTGTGTATTATACCAGGTTCGGGAAGTCAGAGTATCATCTTCTCTATGAGCTAGGCATACCTGTTTAGCTCAAGTGCACTAAGGCTGTTCCACCAAGGCATGCCATCCCTTGGCACCTTTACCAAGAAGAGCAAATTGCCTATTCAACATTTATAAGTTAGGGGGTCTGATGACATTGCTTCCTATATCTCCTTTAGTACACTAGGTTGTATAATATGCTTAGACTGAATATCAGGTAAGATAGTTGCTCCTACTGGTCTTTGACAATGGCTGCTTCTTAAATGGCAGTCATTTTCAGCTTTGACTCAAAAATTGGTGGGCATGTATAAGGAAATGAAATAAATTTTGTTTTAAGAAAGAAATACAGTTTTTGCTGATAGCATTTTACTAAGTAAGGAACTTAATTTCTACAAGCTTCTGAAATTTTTATATTGTTCCAGAGTATAAAAATGATATTTGTGGGGCTGGAGAGATGGCTCAGAGGTTAAGAGCACTGACTGTTCTTCCAGAGGTCCTGAGTTCAATTCCCATCAACCACATGGTGGCTCACAATCATCTGTAATGAGACCTGGTGCCCTCTTCTGACCTACAAGCATACATGCAGACAGAACACTGTGAACATAATAAAATCCTTTAAAAAAATGATTTTGCTATAAGTGCAAAGTGAGATTTTACCAATAAAGATTCTAGACTCAATTTCCCCCCCTGGCTGGGTAGTGTTTTTTTTTTTTTTCCCATAGATTTAAGTCACATAAATGGTGGGCTGTTCTTTCCATCTCTTGGGAAGTTGTTTCTGGCTGATACTCAATAGTTGTAGGTATTTTATTTCCTAATATTCTGCTTCAGTAAATTACTTTTTTCACTTTTTCTTACCATGTAGTTCTGGTAGGCCTAAAACTCACCTCAAACTCTGGAGTGCTACAGCTAGAACCATGTGCCACCACACTGTGCTCACTTTGGGTACAAATTTTGAAATTTCTTTAGTTGTAAAGGAGTGTATATGATTACTTCACAGATGGTGTTTCTGTGCATAAGAAACCCCATGACTAACCAAGTACGGTAACATAGTGTTTTCTTATTTTGTTCCTTGCCTCATATTTGAGAAATCTTGAATTCTCTTAGACAAAGCTTTACTGTCTAATCAGTCTTAGTCTTTTTTTTTTTTTACTAGAATACTTTTTTGCTCTTAAAAATATTTCTGCTTGCTGAAAGAACAGTTTATAGTTGTGAGAAATTGGTGTTAAATATTATTATTCAGAGCACAGTTTTATTTAAGTAAGTTCCAAACAGTCACTGGCAAGGCAATAAAATTCTTTGTTTGCATTAGAATAGCATTAAATAAGTATAATTTGACATAAGTGCAAAATTGTGGTCATTTATGATGTGAAATACCAGTAAGGGCAAGCTAAATTACAGTATTGCCGTGCATGTCTAGGTCTTTGCTAGGGTGTGTAAGGAGGCTATCTATTTTGAAGCATTTTCTAGAGGATCTTCTAATTCTTAGGCAGATCCATGATAAGACAGTTCATTTTTTTGTTTGAGTGTCAAATCCTTCTTAAGTGGTACAGACCATTCCATGATTCTGTCTGTGCAGAATATATGAAATCCTGAGAATTTTTAAGAACCATTTTTTGAGATGTTACTATGCTATTTTTTTCTTTTTAATGAGAGAAGTTTAAATAATATTTGAAAATTTGTTTTTTCAACTACATTGCCTGCTACTTATTTATAGTCTGGTTGTGTCTGGAATATACTTTGCTGTGGTTTAAAACAAAAGAGAAGTTTGTTTTCTCATAGTTCAGGAGGCAAGAAAGTCCAAACTATCAGGGTAGCTCCAGCGATCAGTCACCTGTGGCTTTTCCTAGGTCTAGGTGTCCCAGTACTGTGTTTTATAGTTTATACCTTTAGGCTCTACCTCTGTCTTCACATGGGATGCTCCTGATGTGGCTCTGCTTGCTTTCCTGCTGTAAGGGCATCAGTCATTGGATTTAAGGCTCACTATGCCAACATGACTTCTTAGCTAATTCAATGACCTTGTTCCAAATAAAGTATTATTCTGGAGTTATTCTGGTAGTAGAGCCATATTTGTTACTTTTTTCTTTCCTGTGACCAAATACCTAACAAGTAGCAACTTGAAGAAGAACAGATTTATTTTTAGTTTCCCATTGAGAGGGGAAGCAGCTCAGTTCATGGCAGTTTACACGCACACACATTAGGGTGTTTGAATAAATTGGAGGTGGGAGATGAATACATTTAAAAATAGTTGGTAAGGTGCTGAAGAGATGGCTAGTGGTTAGGAGCACTGACTGTTCTTCCAGAGAATCCATGTTCAATTCCCAGCATCCACATGGCAGCTCACAACTGCCTATAACTCCAGTTCCAGGGGATCTGACACTCTTACACTATTACACATAAAATAAAGTTAAATATATTTTTAAAAAATAGTTGATAACATACATTTCTTATTGTAAGACATCTTATACTTTATTGGGATTTTGTACTCACAAAATAAAACTAAATGAAGACGTTGCTTAAATGACCTTATTATGCATATACATATCTAAACAATTTGAGAAACCACTCAAGCATCTTTATGACGCTGATTGTTTCTATATCTGCCTTCGTGCCTAAGCAAGAGTTTTCAGAATTTGTAACCTACATTTTCTTCAAATATGTTTTGGAATCTATGTACCCTCTTCTAATGGTATATGGATGGATGGGTGGGTGGATAGTCAGATAAATATGATGGTCATAAGCCTCCTTTTTTTGTTGAGTCTGATGAGATTAAATGTGTGCACTCATAATACCGTATTCTTTAAAGGCATGATGTTGTAGCACTGTTCTAGGCCGGCCACTCTACTGTATAGTTTCAGCATTATGTTGTATGGCAATTGCCAGAGTTAAGAATGCATGGTACTTAGGACTTCTGTGAGGGTGGGAATTTTGTACCAACTTTTCCTAATTAAATGTTGATTTACCTTCTTAGCTATTAGGAGGGCATCTGAAGATTGTTCTTTTTAAATCTGTAAGGTCCTAACAGATATTTATCTACTTCCTTTCATTTTTAAGTCATAACTACTGCATTTAAAATACAGATTCATTCCAAAAACACTTTCCCTGACTGGCTCTTACACCCTGAAGGCTAACTACAAACCTTCGTTCATGAAGTTTTCAGATATGCATGTTGTTTGTGTTCATTCCACAGCAGTGACAACCAAATTATTTACATTTTTATGTGTCATATCTTTTATATTTCTAGGCAACAGGAAAGAATAAATTCACAGAGAGAGGAGATAGAAAGACAACGGAAAATGTTAGCAAAACGGAAACCCCCTGCCATGGGTCAGGCTCCTCCAGCAACCAATGAACAGAAACAACGGAAAAGCAAGACCAATGGAGCTGAAAATGAAACGTATGTTGTTGTTGTTCCTCTTTCTCCTCTTTTTCATTATGTATACAGTGTTCTGTTTGCACACCAGAAGAGGGCACCAGATCTTATTCTAGATGGTTGTGAGCTACCATATGATTGCTTGGAATTGAAGTCAGGACCCCTGGGAGAGCAGCTCTTAACCTCTGAGCCATCTCTCCAGCCCAGAACATAGGTTTTTTTTTTCTTTTTCTTTTCTTTTTTTTTAATTTATTTATTTTGTATACAGTGTTCTGCCTGCATGTGTCCCTGTATGCCAGATGAGGGCGCCAGACCTCATTACAGATGGTTGTGAGCTATCATGTGGTTGCTGGGAATTGAACTCATGAGCTCTGGAAGAGCAGTCAGTGCTCTTAACCTCTGAGCCACCTCTCCAGCTCCCATAGGTTCTTAATAATGTAAAATAATGCCCCTTATTCCCTGAATACAGATGTCTTGTTGAATACCTCTGGCAACACCTGTAAATTAAAGGGGACCCTAGAATTTGAAGGTTTATTTTTCCAGATATGTTAATGAATTTGTAAAGGACCAGGGTTCCATTCCCATCTCCTACATGGCAGCTAACAACTGTCTGTAACTCCAATACCGGGAGATCTGATGCTTTCTTCTTACTTCCAAGGACACCAGTCACGTATGTCTTTTACAGACATACGTGTAATTAAAATACCCATACATATAAATTTTTTTAAAAAGTAAGCCAAGAAAAAGTAACTGTTTTTTTAGGAAAATCATATTTGTGATAAGACAGTTCCTAACCTTATAAGCATTTCCTCATACCCTTATCTCCATGCCCCAACTCCCCATTTTGGAAACCACTAATACTTCAGCAGTTCTCAACCTGTGAGTCTTGATCCCCCTTGGGCCACCTCAGACCACTAGGAAACACAAATATTTATATTGCAGTTCATAACAGTAGCAAAATTACAGTTATGAAGTAGCAACGAAAATAATTTATGGTGGGGGTCAGCACATCCTGAGGATCTGTATTAAAAGCTTACAGCATGAGGGAGACTGAGAACCACTGCTCCAGTATCTTGATGTATAGTCATTTCTTTTTTTGTTGGTCAACAGTTATGTAGTCATCCTGCACAGGAGTGTAAAAAATTCTGGGCTCAATACCTTCCCTCTCCATTTTTTTCTTTCTTTGTCTTTAATTGAAAGTAAATTTCTTACCCAAAATTAGTACAGACAGACACAGACAATTATATAACTCACTAATAAGTGTTTTATCTTTGAATGTTTGCATGTCAGTACACAGAAACACACTGTCTGTCCTATAATCTGTACCAATTATGCTTTTTACATTACTTCCATGTTAAGAGTTCTAGGAACTGTATCTTCTTTTGTTCCAGTAAGAAAGATACTTAACCAGTTCTCACCTCATGTTAGGAAGTCTTACCTTTGACATAATGCATGGTTCAGAGCTTAAAGGAAACAACCCAGTTTTATGTGTTCATACTTTTTATATGAGAGATGAACACCTGAATAAGCTAAAATTCACATAGTATAGTGATTATCAATAGTAAACTAAGTTTGAGAAACACTTTTGTTCATATAGCAGAATATTTTAAAAACTAGAATATTTTCTGTCAAAAAGTGGAAGTATTTAAAGATTCTCTAGATAACACAAGTCATTGTTTTCTTTCATTTGTCATTTGGTTACTTGGCTAACCCTAACCCTAACCCTAACCCTCTATCCTCCAGTATTTCTTGAAATTACTTAATGGCTGCTTTGTGAAACTATTGGCTTAAGAATGATAAAAGAAGGGGCTGGAGAGATGGCTCAGCGGTTAAGAGCACGCTCTGCTCTTCCAGAGGACCCGGGTTCGATTCCCAGCACCCACATGGCAGCTAACAACTGTCTGTAGTTCCAGTTCCAGGCAAACACCAAGGCAAATAAAGAAAGAAAGAAAGAAAGTTAAAAAAAAAAAAAAATGATAAAAGAAGATATGGAGTGTGTGTGTATACATGCCACGAATACATACCACAGGACAATAATTAGAATTTAATCTAGACCAGTAGTGTATTCATGAGTGGTTACCATCTGGAGTCTTGTGTAAAACCCAAGCTGGAAGGCTTTCAGTCCACTTTTTAATCAGAGTGTCTGTGACTTGGCTCTTTTCTCTGACCAAAAGCCAAAACCTGGCCTCTAGAGTGAGCCACATATCCCTTCCTGGTATGGAACCTGTTGAAGACATGGAGAATTCTTAGCTTGCCTGCCTCCCTCCCTCCCTCCCTCTCTCCTTTTTTTCCTCCCTTTTTCACTGAATTGGAATGGAGTACTAGTTACAGGTATTCCTGTAGCTGTGGACTAATTGCAGCAGCCCTAACAAATGTATTGTTACTTTTTTACTCTGTATTTTCTTGTAGTTGAATCTCAGAGGCTGTTTGTGACTCTTCATGGTAGAATGACAGCTGTGTCCTTGTTGTTCTATATCTATATAATATCTATATAGTGAAACTTAAACCTTTGAAGTAGATGAATGTGAGGGAGGTAGAAATTGAGAAAAGTCACTTTTTTTATTCTTAGGATGCAGGATATATGCTTGGGGTAGGTGGAACTAAGAATAAGTGCTTGTCCATCAAGGTAGCCCTCCTTCTCTGTTCGTTTTACATTCTCATTAAATAGTTAAAACATTTTGTTAGGTAGGTATTATGACTTTTGTATCATGTTACTTAATATTTCATAAATAATGTAAGGATAAGGCTGACATGTTTTGTTTTTTCCTCAAATTAAACTTGCAGATTTTGAGTCGTCTTTACATCTATCTCATCTGAAATTACTAGGTTTTTTTGATCAGAGAACTTCAAAATAACCTGGCTTTTAGTTATCAAGCATGAAATAGCGTATTTTGAGTATTTCTGTTCAAATAAGCATGTTATTACTTCATATAATTTACTGAAATTGCTACCATTGTTTTTCAGGTTAACCTTAGCAGAATACCATGAACAAGAAGAAATCTTCAAACTCAGATTAGGTCATCTTAAGAAAGTAAGTATAACAGGAAACTTTTTTCCAAGAGATGTAATTTTCACTTTATATTTGACACAGAAATGATTTGAATAAATATAATCATAACTGCATGCTGCAGGAATTCTGCATTGCTGTTCTCTTTCATGCCTTGCAATCTAGTAGGATTTTTATTTTCTAGTCAATGTAAACCACTAAGTGAGAGTATGTTTTATCCCAAGGACCTATTTGTAAGAAATGTGTCAATTTATAGAGCTACCCAGATGACTGTCCTTAAACAGAAATTAAAAATACAGAACTACTGATGTCTGAAGTTGATGGTAGAGCTTCTTTGTTAGTTTGAATAACATTAGCAGCTCTTATTTTTTTTACCTAAAATAACTAGAGAGAATATATTGTCCCATCTGTATTGTAACACCTAAAAGAATTTGTTGGTGATATTTACTGAGTTTTTTTTTTTTTTTTTAATCGAGGGTTAGAGACATAGTATTTCCTTTTTGCTTTTTTTGAGATAGTCTTGTTACATAGCCCAGGCTGGCCTTGAACTCAGGATTCTCCTGTCTCAGCTTCCTAAATACTGGCATTACAGGGATGTGGCACTGTACCTTGCTTATCATTTTCATGTGTGTGATATGAGGTGATTTGTTGTTGTTGTTGTTGTTGTGTGTGTGTGTTTGCATGTGTACACACATGTCTGATCCCGAGGTTTTAAGGATGTTAGACAAGCACTTTAACAGCTTTAGCCCAGAAATATCATAAATGTAGAATGTAGGGGTTTTTTGTTGTTGTTGTTTTTAAGCTCTTTTATAGAGTAGCCCAGGTGCTGGAGAAATTGCTTAGCTGTTAAGAGAGCTTGCTGATCTTTTAGAGGACCTGATTTTGGTTCCCAGCATGTTTGGCTGCTTAGAGCTGCCTGTAACTTCAGTTCCAAAGATCTGATATCCTCTTCTGTCACCTGTGCATATGGCATGCACATAGAGACACATAAATAAATAAAAAACAATAATTTAAAATTTTCAGCATCCCTTAACATTATTTGTGGATGCTGTGATGATGGTGGTCTAAACATCTAATAAATTGTTACTGGTCACATTATGTTGGCTTTTTATGTCACATTAGTTTCTCTCTCTCTCTCTCTCTCTCTCTCACTCTCTCTCACACACACACACACACACACACACACACACACACACACACACACACACACACAACTTCTTAGATATTAAATTAGTGGAATTTATGCTATCAGGGTTAGTCTATACCAAAAGTAGAGAATCAGGTGGCAAACCAGAATTTTGTAAGTCAGTTTTTGCAAAACCTGTATGTATGTGCATAAAACATTCCTGGAAAGTTACCAGAGGTTACATCTGAAGAGTGGATGATGGGCAGCAGATTGACTAACCTTTTCCATGCAAAGTATCTTCTGTTTGTTTTTTACAAGTGAAATAGATGTCATTATTTTTAAATGAGTAAGTAGAGTTCGCTGGATTCTGAGCTGTTTTTCCTTCCCCCTTTCAGGAAGAAGCAGAAATCCAGGCAGAGCTGGAAAGGCTAGAAAGGGTTAGAAATCTACATATCAGGGAATTAAAAAGGATACATAATGAAGATAATTCACAGTAAGCAACTTGGGGTATAATGGGCTGGAGGTTGCTGAATATTTTTATGACGTGTGGTCTAGAGTAACATTTTCACTTATAAATTTGTCAAATGAATCTAAAGTATATTTAGTTCCTTTTTAGAATTAACTTTATGAACAAAATTATGATATTTGTATTAAAAACTAAGTGTGTATGTATATATATATATACATATATATTTGTACAGCATTTTACATGAATAGAGTTTACACAGTACAGCTTGGCAGCTGTAAGGGCATTTGGGGTATGGCACATATAAACATAGCTATGGAGCCCTGAAATATGGAAACTTTGGCCACAGTGCTGTAGAAAGGTGAGATCACATTCATTTTCTAAGCAAGTAAAACTAGTAAGACTCTAAAAATTTACCACATTAATTATAGAGTCACTTCCCTTTATTTCTAAGCCATTTATTTAACTAAAATTCAGGAAAAGTAGCCTACACATGGGAAATGGCTTTATCACTGATTAGTTCTTTCCTTGTGTGTTTCAAGAGGCTGTAACACTTTTTTCATGTAGCTACAGCTTGAATATTTTTGTTGGCCCATATGAACCATGACCATTATTCTGTCAACTGGGAAGTACCAGCACCTGCGTTCACTGTGAACTTTATGTATTAGGAAGGAATTTAAGTGCCCTTTGATCTCACAATTCATCCTCACAACAATCTTATAATCTTGATTCATCAATCAGGAAACAAGCTAGAGAAATGAAGTTAATTTAACTAGAAGCCCAAATAAGAGTCAAATTTAGATCTACTTAATTTGAATTTTCATGTGATAATATCTCTACCCTACAAGCACCCTGCTTCCTTAAGTTTAAAATAAAGGAATTCCAGGATTAATAGGGAGACTGTTTAAGATTTTTTTGTTTGTATGTTTTAAGTACTGGATTGAAGTGTAAGGCCTCATGCAAACTAGACACTTTATCTACTACCAAGCTATGTCCTTAGCTATCTTTATACTTGTGGTTTTGAGATAGGGTCTCACAGTATTGCCCTGGCTGGCCTTGAGCTTTCATTTTCCCCCTGCCTAAGAGCAATGGGATTATAGTGCTATATTATAGTGGGATTATAGAATACACTGTACTCTAGAATAGATTTACCATAAACTTATCTAAAGAGGGGGAAATTATTTGGGTTGGTTGGCAGAGATCACAGATCATTTATTCCAAGCATTTGGGAGACTAAAGCCAGAATATAATGAGACCCTGTCTCAAAACAATAAAGTTGGGCCATTATGGTGCATACCTGTTACCCCAATGCTCAGCAGGCTGTGTCAGGAGGATTGGGAGTTATAGACTCTGTCTCTAAAAACTTTATTAGTTGGGTATGGTGGCATACAACTTTAATCCCAGCATTGGGGAGCTAGAGGCAAGTGGATTTCTGTGAGTTCGAAACCAGCTTGGTCTACATAGTGAGTTCCAGGCCAACAAGGGCTACATAGTAAGACCCTGTCTCAAAATGGGGCTAGGGAGGTGGGGTGGGGTGGTGGTGTATAAATTCACTTAAAACACACAAAATACTTTACTTTTAAGGCAATATAAAAATACCTTGGAACTTTATGTAGTTTTAAAATAGTGAAAAGAAGCAAAGAGATCAAAAATAGCCCCAAGTTTAAACGTGGCTGCTGCGAGTAGACTAGAAACAATATCAAGCTTTCATAGCTGTTACTGATTCTTTGCGCTGTGTAATTTTGTGCTCATAGTTCACTGTATTGATAACAGTTGTTAAACTCAGCTGTGTTTTTATAACAAAACATTTACTGTTGGTGGTAGTATAGGGATGTTGGAATATTGAAGACTGTATAGTCTTTGACCTTAGCATGTTACGTACTCCATTTCCACAGATTTAAGGATCATCCAACGCTAAATGACAGATATTTGTTGTTACATCTTTTGGGTAGAGGAGGTTTCAGTGAAGTTTACAAGGTAAGTAGAAATAACTGGCACAAAAAGGGTAATACTGATTCATAGAAGTTTTCAATACTAAGAACTGTGCATTTATATTTGTAGTTTAAATTTAAAAGCTTTATGGACTAAGATCTCTAGGAAAATTGCTTCCAATTAATTTTTTTTTATCTTTTAAGACAAAAGCGTTGTAGCTCAGACTAGGTCTAAATTCAAAATGTAATTCAGTGTGGCCCCAACTCTTGGCAGTTCTGCCTCATCTTTCCAAGTATAGTGCCACATGTGTCTGCTTTAGTCATTTTTAAGTGTATACATCAGTTGCATTAAATATATACACAATGTTGTGTACCTGTTACCACTGTGTGCCATGGCTGTACATTTAGGGCAGCACTGATTTGATTGTCAGTACATTATTCATACTTAGTCCTACTTTCAGTGTCTGTGCTGGTAAACCTGATTGATAGGCCCAGAGTCCCCATTTGCTTTCAAATAATGTATCCTAGCTCCTGAGAAAGAGTTGTGACCAGAGAACACATCATTAGCTTGTTGAAGGTTTTATGTACTTAATACAAATCACTTGTGTTGGAACCATTTTGCAACAAAGCCTTTTTCTTTTAAATCTTAAAAACTGTCTACAAAGTAGATGACAGTGCCTTAACCAATGCCTGTTACTAGGCCTGAGGCTTGTCTGTTCTTTTCTTGTCAAGGGGCTGTGCTAACCTCTCCTTTCATAAACACCATTCTTTCAATGTAGTGGATGTTTCTGGCCCTGCCTGACCCTGAGGTTCAGACTCACCCCTGGTCCCAAATTATCACGCAAAAGTTTATATTAATTGCATGCTGTTTGGTCTATGGCTGGGGCTTATTACTTGCTAACTCTTATACTTTAAGTTAACCTATATCTCTATTTATGGCAACATTCTCATCCTGTTTCCTCTGCATCTCTCTGTCATCTGTTCCTCTGCTCTTTGGCTTTTCAGAATTCTTTCTGGTTGCCCTGCTTCCTCTTCCTCGACAGCTACTTGACCAATCAGCATTTTATTAAACCAGTATTTACAGTGATAAATATTTACAGTGTACAAAAGCATAATCCCACAGCATTCCACAGATAAGTTTTTGTTCAGGTTTTTTTGCCCTTTTGTTGACTTGGATAAGCGTTAGTGCTCTCACAGACTAGGTGCAGTATAACCTAGTTTTTAATATCTTGAAATGGTTTTTAGAGTAAAAGCTATGATGGTATATTCTTTAGAGTGTGAGAAAGGTATATTTGTTTCATTTCTGTCAAATAGGTTTTTCTACTATACATACTCATTTCACTTTAGCCTGGGTGACAAGTTCCTTGTCTCATAAACAACCTCTGGTTGGACACTGCTTTTTCTAGAGAAGCATTGGGGAAACCTATGAACAGTGATTGCCTCTGTTTCTCGTGGGCATGCTGTATCTGTGTGTGCATTTGTGGAAACTGGTAGAGAAGCATTGCTTGTCTAATACTGGGCCAACCAGCTGCTCTTCAGGAAAGCCTGTCCCTGTACACTCTGTTGGGATTAAGACTCTGCTTTTACTTAGTACACAGATGTGGCACTAAATAAATGTAAAGTTGGAATTTTGTTTTTGTTTTGTTTCTGTTTCTATTTTAGTAAGCACTGAATTATGGGATACTTGGTGAATGGTCATACCAAAGACTATATCTAGCTTGATTGTTTTTTATAGGAAGCAATCATCAGTGTGTGTCCCAGGATTTCAAAAATAGGGAGACCGTGTTGACAGATGTGAGCTCCCCAGGCTAGCTGAGGGGTTAGGGGTAGGAAAGGTCCTAGATGAGGAGGGTGTCCAGAGTGAACAAGCATTGTTGGGAGGAAGCAGGAGGGCATGGGTTGGCTTTCTGCTTGTGATGTTTGCTTGAGTTTGTCTTCTAAATCCCATGGTGCCAGTGTGTCTGGAGACTTCTGAATTATCTAATCACAAGTTTCAGGAAATGGTTGTAACACTGGGGCAAACATGACATGTCATTCGATGCTGCTTTCATTTAATAATGGATTTTGGACTTTGTTTTGATCTGTTAAATAGAAGCTTCACCTTAGTTCCCTGTAATTCTTGTTAGTATTTACGTAAAATATAATTTATTCCCTCTTTTTATAGGCATTTGATCTAACAGAGCAAAGATATGTAGCTGTGAAAATTCACCAGTTAAATAAAAACTGGAGAGATGAGAAAAAGGAGAATTACCACAAGTAAGTGATGCTGAAATGCTTGGTTTTTCCCACACACACCATGATAACTCTGGTTGTGCATTGTGAAAGGGCTTTGGGTGAATTGTTGGTGGTTTTCTTTCATCTTCCTAACTGCCCCAGTAAAGGAAATATAGTCCACATCTTAGAGATTAGAAAACTATTAGAAAATTGAGACTATTAGAAGCTAATTTAAATCTAGCCATTCCTCTATCTGAAGCCCATACTCCTAAATCTCCTTCTATTGTCTATAAAGACAGCTACAATAAACAAGGAAGGCATCAGAAACCATTATTTGTCTGAAGAAACTCAGTGAGAGTGTCCAGGGGGTCTGGGAAGGAGACGGTGTGGCTAACAGGCTGGAGTCCTGATGTGCATCAGTGGTTCATGCTTGACTTCAGCTCCTCAGTACTGTCTGTTTGCCCATCTCAGAGTTCTGTGATTTTAGAATCCTACTTCATTGAGAGTGCCAGTATAGTGGTGGTCCTCTTTTGTCTTTGGGATTGAGGACTAAGGGGGTGGTTTCCCCTTAAATAGTCAGCTGTGGATTTCTTTGTTCCACTAACATCAGGTTTTGTCATATCCCTCCTGGGCTTCCAAACACTGGAGTTCATAACTCATTTGCTTTGGAAGCTCCAGATTTAATTTGCTATTCAGTTCCCCCCTGGTAGATACAAGTATTGAGTGAGACAGGTCCTGTTTCTGAAAGGAGAAGACAAGTCCCTTTGATAGTAACAAATGCTTCCTCTTATGGGGACAGCCTTGATGTTGGTATTTTTTTCCTCAAAAGACTTTGGAGGAGAAAAAAAAATAGGGATTGAAGAAGCATTTTAGTTTAATCTAAGTATTAAAAGGAAAATCAAGTATTTCCTCAACAAACTCTTCTTTATGGGTGGACTGGGAACTCTTGCTTTAGACCTGTCATACACTAGGGACCTGCTAAGCCTTTCTACTCCATACTGATTGGTGACAGAACTCAGTGCTGCATGAGAGAAGCAGACTTTAAGCAGAGGTAGGACAAGGAATGACATATGCCTTGTGCACAACTCCCTATGTGCACAAGCTCATGTGACAAGCAGCTGTAGGCCAGATGTTCCTGAGGAACCAGCTACATTATTAAAAGTGCATTCCAGTTGTTTAACATTGGGGATGAATGGCATGCCATAGTGAATGCCAGGAATGCTTCAGAGAAGGAAACCACATGTTCTGACCAGTTATTAATGAAAATTGTCCTTGTTGTATTGAGACTTGTAGGAATGGTTAAGGGTGTTGAACCAGGACATGTACCATACAGATATTCTTGGAGCCTGTCTGTAGCTTACCATACATTGACCACTGTAAAATACTTGGTTCTAGAGACCAAGTATGGTCAACCTTGAGAACATAATTTTTGTGTTGGGACTTGTACATATTTTGCCAAGCTAGTCCAGATCTAGCTTTTAGTCTGACCTTAAGAGAACTGTAATATTAGATACCAGAGTGACTTTGGTCATTCATCTCATCTAGCCTTTTGAAGTGGGTTAAAGCTAGGTCCTGGTTCCTCCATGATATACTGGGCAAGCAATTTGAACCCTGGTGGTAATAGATTGAGGTGTTCTAGTTTTAGTTTTAGTTCTTTGAGACAGAGTCTCATGACAGACTAAATTGGCCTCAGCATTAAAGCAGTTCTCCTGCCTCTGTCTCCTCTAAGCGGTAGGGTTACAGACATTTGGTTGTCTCTACCAGCCAGTTGATTGTCCTTTTCTCGTTTCTCTACTGAAGGACTAGAGAGATGGCTCTGGGCAAGAGTGCCTGCTCTTCCAGAAACCCTGAGTTCAGTTCCAGGGCACTTGATGCTTCCTTCTGGCCTCTATAGATGTGCATCACCCAACCTTCATGCACACACTTTGATTCATAGGTATAAATAAAAATGAATTGGGAGAAAGGACTAAACTGATAAACACTGCCTCCTTTGTCTAAACTTTGCCCTTCTAACTAGGGCTGTGTGGTGGTCCCTTCTCACTGTTTCCTCCTCAGAGGAATAATGGCATCTGAGAGTGTCTGTAGACTTCTCTGTCAGGGGCCATTCCCAGGTTGACATACTGAGAAAGGGGTGTTATTATGACCCCCAGTTGCTTGAGAGGAGGAACTCAACACTCCCACCTTTGACTTTACTAAGTGACAGGAAATCCTACTTTGAACCTTATGCTATAAATAATGGTAAGTTGGGGCTAGAGGGATGGCTCATCAGTTGAGAGCATTTGTTGCTCTGGGTTCAGTCCCTAGCACCCACAATAAGTATGTTCAATAAGTAAGTCTATTTTTTAAAATTGGTGAATTGATTGTCATTAACATTTCTGAACTTGACACAGATCAAGCACATAATAGATTCTGAAAAATACTTTGATAATTTAGCATTAGGTTAACATTGAAGAGGAAATATACCACAGTGTTGTTAACATAGTCTTGCCTAGTAAGGTCTTTTAAAATTGTTTTTCTATTGGGAAGGTATTTCCCACTTTTATTTAGAGTAAGATCATTTGTTTGGCTCAGAAGACCCCTGAAGAAAATAAAATCTTATTTTGATGAATTTTGAGATATAATTCTGTCTTCTTTTGTGGAGTTGGGGATGTTGATTGAGACAGGGTCTTGTGTAGCCCAAGCTGGCCTCTTACTAGATACGTAGTTCAGGATGACCTTCAGCTTCTACCTCCTAAGTAGGATTATAAGTGCACACTGTCACACCCAATTTCTTTTCTTTTTCTATAAGCAAAATGTAGACTTGTTATATTCCTCTTACAGTATGGACATGACATATTTATTACTAGATTTTTTAGCTTGTGTAAGAAGAGGGCGAGGTGGAGCTAGGGTGGTGGTGGTGTGTGTGTATGTACAGGAATGTCTTCTCAGTCACTGTCCACCCTAGGTTTTTTTTTTAATCCAAATTTTGTTTAAGTTATGATTGTGTGGGTTTACATGGACACATTTAGCATGACATGTGTGAAAGGTTATAAAACAGGCCTCGGAAATCATTTATTTCTAACCATGTAGGCTCCAGAGATAGAATTCAAGGTTATCAGGTAGCAAATGCTTTTGTGGTTGAGCCTTTCACCACTTTCAGCCTCTTTTTTTTTTCTTTTTGAGAGACAGAATATCTCACTGTATCTGGAGTTGCCCATTTTGGATGATGCCTGGCTGGCCAACAAGGTCCAAGGATCTGCTTGTCTCTATATCCCCAACACTGAGCTTCTGGCATCACTGTGACTTTTTTGCATGGGTACTGAAGATTCCAACCTGGGTCCTTGAGCCTGTACAGCAAACACTTCTGAGTCATTTTTTCTTCCCTGCTAGAATTTTTTAATTCCCCAAATCATGAAAAAAAAATTTGTATTAGGGAAAAGACATATTAAAGACATGTAAAGATCATTTATATCTGAATTCATATGCTTTTATATAATACTTTTCAAATTTTCTATTACAAAAGCAAACATTCCAGAAATCTAAGTTTACATCTAAGACAAGAGATATACTTTAGTGTATAAATTTCTCCTGATTTCTTATTTTATAGTCCTTTAATCTGTTGGATGCTAAATGGAATGTTGAATGTAAAGCACTCCGGGTAGTCATGCCTTGCTGAAGGACAAGCAATAGCCTGTGAGCCTGGAAGGCTCTGTGATGGGGCTGCTATTCTAGGTACTGCTGTAGTTGGTGAGGGCTCAAGTATTTGTTGGACACAGGATCTCAGTCTGTAGCTCGGGTGATCTTGAACTCATGGCATTCCTACTGCCTCAGCCTCCTGTGTGCTGGTATTATGTGATTCACTAGCACACGTGGCTTGGCTGATTAAAACTCTGAATGGCTTTTTTTTTTTTTTTTTTTTTTTTTTTTTTTTTTTTTTTTTTTTTTTTTTCATTTTTGACTGTCTCTTTTAGCCATGCCTTTTTTCCTGTACATTTATAAAGAAATTGGTCTATACTTTGAAATGTACTAAGTGGAAAAGTTATTCAAAGGGGCACATAATTATTATTTAAAAGTATATTCAACAAGAAATGATTTGAACAGTAATCTCTATAGATTTGTAAATTTTTTTAAAAAACTTTTTAATAAGCATTTTATTTTGCCAAAGGTAATATTGCATTGAATTCTAAGTAGAGCTATTTTGGTGAAATGGTTTGAATCAAGGCTGTGTGTTCTCAGTGCCCTCAGGAATGCATTTCTATACTTCCCACTCATGATTAGAAAACCAGAGTTCGGACTGGAGAGATGGCTCAGAGGTTAAGAGCACCAATTGTTCTTCCAGAGGTCCTGAGTTCAGTTCCCAGCAACCACAGGGTGGCTCACAACCATCTGTCTTGAGATCTGATGCCCTCTTCTGGCACACAGTCATAGTGGAGACAGAATGTTGTATATATAATAAATAAATCTTTAGTTCCTCACATAGTGTGTGTCTGCTACTCCTTTGCCTTGGTATGTGCCTGTCATTTCTGTATAGGAAGACAGAATGATGAAATGAAGTATTAGAAGCAACAGTGGAGGGGGCTGGAGAGATGGCTCAGCAGTTAAGAGCACCGTCTGCTCTTCCAGAGGACCCGGGTTCAATTCCCAGCACCCACATGGCAGCTAACAACTGTCTGTAGTTCCAGTTCCAGGCAAAACACCAAGGAAAATAAATAAATAAATTTAAAAGTTTTTTTTTTAAAAAAAAAAGAAGCAACAGTGGAGCTAAAAGCAGAATCTTGAAGTTAAGCCTGAAATTTTAGGGAAAACCCTTTTATAATTAATTATTTGGAGACTTCTGTTCCTCTCTCCCTTATTTTCCCAGTTTTTAAATTTTAACTTAATTTTTTAAAATGTCTACTTTTTGATATTGGGACATACCAACTTCAGAAACAATGAGGTTTTTTTTTTTTTTCATTTATTATTCTGTAGAAAATTTCTCTTTTTCTGACTTCTGCCTTAAACAAAATATCTCAAATAGTACTGCATGACTTAAAGAAGTTCCTAGTTCGTGTCTGTAAATAAGAGCCACTTTTAAAACCTTTGGTAAATATATGCTGTAACCATACTCTGTGTGTCTGCTTGTGCACATGGGTGGTATGCTATGCATATGATTGTGTGTGCATGTGGAGAACCAAAGTTGATGTCAGTAATCATCCTTCATTACCTTATTTTATGAAATAAGGTCTCAAGCAAACACAGAACTTGTGATCTGGCTAGTGTTCTTCCCAGCTTGCTTTAGAGATTCTGTGTGTCCATCTTCTGAGGGTGTTGTGTAGATGGGCTGCCATGCCCACAGCATTTGTGTGGTCCTGGAATTCTTATGCATGTATAGCAATCAAGCATTTAGTCAGTAAGTTATCTCCCCAGTCCCTGGAAACATCACTTTAGAAGAGAGGAAAAGACTAATTTTTAATGTTTGATGATTAACATAAAAGAGGTGTGGTTGTCACAGAAGAGTCTTGAAAGAGACTGGCATCATCCATTTAAGAAATATTTGAGCACCTACTATTTTCTCAGTGGCTAGATAGAAAACATTAGAGAAAATAGAATTTAAGAAGAGTAAGTAGATGAGATGACCAGACGAATCTAAGTGGAACAAACAAATGAGCATGTGGAAATTGAGAAATGGTAAAGAAATTAGAATGAGTTCGGAAAAAACAGATCAAGTGCTTTCTTGTTACATTTCCATTCTGTTTGCAGGCATGCATGTAGGGAATACCGGATTCACAAAGAACTGGATCATCCTAGAATAGTGAAGCTATATGATTACTTTTCACTGGACACTGACTCGTAAGTCCCACGCCATTTTTCCTTACCTTATTTTCTTGGTGTATTGAATACTCATGGAATGGACCTTAAATCTGGGCCTGGGGGCTGGAGAGATGGCTCAGCATTTAAGAGCACTGATCATTTTTCTGGAAGACCTGAGTTTGATTCCCAGCATCCACATGGCAGCTAACAACTGTCTGTAATTCCAAGATCTGACACCTTTACACAGTTATACATGCAGGCAAAACACCAATTCACATAAAATAAGAATAAATATTAAAAAGAAAAAAATCTGGGCCTGGGAAATGCTCTCTAAGTAAACTAAATGCATTAATTTACAGGCAAATAATTATACCTAATTCAGATTTGGGTCATCCAGACATCTTTTGACTAAAGGACAAGGGCCTGTGTATGCTAGTAAACATTTTACAACTAGCTTTACAGGAAGAAAGGTAAAGTTGATCGCCAATATCTATGGTATAAATACTTCCATTTTGTCCAGTTTTAAAATTCCAACTTAAAAAGACCACTTTATTCTAATTTATACTCTGTGTGATTCATTCATGTAAAGTACACAATTTGAGTGAGTTTTCATTTATATCATAGATATACACAACCATTATCCAAAATTGTTTTAGAATATTTTCAGAAGAAAGCTGAACATTTTTATTGTCACTTTTCCATTTCACTTTCCATCTGTTTAGGCAGATACCACTCACTGTCACCTTTAGATGTCCTGTTCTAGACTGTTTTATGAGTGCAATCATGGAGTATGTGGTCTTTGTGGCTGGTTTATTGAGGTCCACACTTTTTTGTATTTGTGTGTTAATAGTTCATCTCTTATAGCCAGATCACATTGTAATATGAGCTTATCACACTTTGCTTAGTCTTACAAATAAATACTTAGCTTATTAGCTTATAAAATTTCTGAAAATGAATTGTCAATTCTGAAATGAAAAGTCAGTTCTTAGGAATTGGTTCAAGTTAATACTGACATGCCACAAGCAGGCCTAGAAAGTGTAAACTGTTGAAGAGAACTCTGCCTCACTATAGAGACTGATGAACTCCATGAGCCTTAAATGCAACACTGTCCTAAGACAGAAGGATTAACATGATACATGTAAAGAGCTCATTGCTGCAGGTTGGAATGCAGATTCATGGGCATTTTAGAATTGGGATTTAGATTTTAGAATTGGGGATGGGGTGTCTTAGGTTTAGCCTTCTTGATGTGTAGGCTGATTTTTTTAATTTCAGAAAAGAATGAAATTGCTTATGAGAGACCTTTGATCCTGTATAAAACAATGTAGAAGTCAGTGAATTGCAGAGACTTTGGGTTTATTCAGGGTTTATGTGTATTTCAGCATTTGGAAGCTTTTGTTGTTGTTGTTGAAAAGTCAGGCCTGAGTCAGGAGAACATAAGATACCCTAGGTCTGGCCTCCAGGTATTCCCTCAGTCTCCCCATGCAATGAATTTTTGTCTATTCACCCAACAGCTCTCTCAGACAACCAGCTCATGTGTAGAGATATATCCAAGAAATTCCTTGTTCCCTGTGGAAACATGACTTGTTCCTTCTATGTGCTCAAACCTTTCTCTTACTGCTGAGTAGTATTCCATTGTGTAGATGTACCACAGTTTGTTAATCCTGGAACACTCATTTTTTTTTTTTTTTTTCAAACCTTTCTCTTATCATTAAGGAGCCTTTGCACCAAGTATATCCCCGTGTGTGTCTTGAGTAAGGCTCAGAAAAACAGTGTGCTTAGATACCAAGGATGAGAACCCTGATCAAGTCTTTACAGTCTGTTACTATTTGCTTTCAGTAGATTCCTTGAATACTAGATAGACTCTCCTGAAATATAAGCACTAAAACTATTTTGAAAATAAAACAAATGACTTGAGTTATCTTTTGATTTGAATTGTATACACATTTCAGTGTGATGGTAATTTCATACTTTTCCCCTGTTGTGTTTTTTAACACAAACAAGACATTGTTATTTAAAGCATATTTTGAGCGTTACTTGTATATACAAAGTTATATTTTATTTCTAGCTTGCTTGTGGGCCAAAGAATCAATCCATTGAATACAGTTAAGAGTCTGACTCAGATTTCAGTATCTCAAATCAGAGAAAACATTTCAGCTATGTGTTTGGAGCATTAGCATGGCTTGTAATTTTCATAAAAAGTATAGTTTGATTCTGAGATTCTACGAGTGAGTGTGTGTTAAAAAGTATCTCAGGAATATTCAAATAATACATCAATTAGAATACTTTGGAAGATAGATTCATTGCCTGTAGTGTGTAAGTTTTAAATGGGGGTTTGTGTAATGTGTTACCATAAATGAAAGTAAAAGAACCCATATTATTTGTGTAGTCCTGTGCCAGATACAGTATAAAACTAGTTCTTGAGGCATGAACACTCAAGGTATATAAAACACTTGTAAGGACAGCTGTGTGATTGATCACTGTATAGGAATGAGTATGTGATATGGGTATGCAGAGGAGACCCTGCTATAAGGGGGTGGCTAGCTCAAACGTAGTTCTTGTCAGTGTTCATGCTGCAGTGAACTTTGGCATAGTTGATGCCAGTGTAGAGATTATAGAGGCTCATCTCCACAAAAGCAGGCCCTAACCCTAACCCTAACCCTAACCCTAACCCTAACCCTAACCCTAACCCTAACCCTGTGAGCCCTCTGATAGCTGATGGTGAATAGAAGAGTGTTTAGGAACATAGAGGAAAGAAGTGAGATGCTATAATAACTGAGTCTTTGCTGGGAGCGACTTAGATAGTTTTAATCTGCTTCTTACTCCACTGTTAAATACTGGTTTATGTGTCTTCGTCTTCAGGTTTTGTACAGTATTAGAATACTGTGAAGGAAATGATCTGGACTTCTACCTGAAACAGCACAAATTAATGTCGGAGAAAGAGGCCCGATCCATTATTATGCAGATTGTGAATGCTTTAAAGTACTTAAATGAAATCAAACCTCCCATCATACACTATGACCTCAAACCAGGTATGGCTAAGCTTTAGGAGACATTAGTAATGGATTTTCAGTCTCTTATGTGTCTTGTAAGTTTATTGAATCAAAGACTATGGCTGGAGCCAAGAATGCCTGGGTAACTGTGGGAAGAAAGGAGTCCTGGACACCCAATGCTGGGTGTAGGTGCTAGGTGGGTGGATTGGATTAAATTGTCTGGAGAAACAATGCCTTTGTGTGCTGAACCAGGAAAATTCATGTCATTTAAAAACAACTGTTTTGGCAAGTTCCATTTTGTTTTTCCCATTACGCACACTGTGAAACAGTTCCTTGTCTCAGGTCTCCTTGATATGTACACATCTGCCTCATTTCCTTAACTCCCAGCAGTTTTTTCTTTCTTTCTTTCTTTCTTTCTTCCTTCCTTTCTTTCTTTCTTTCTTTCTTTCTTTCTTTCTTTCTTTCTTTCTTTCTGAATCATCATTTAATTTGGTAGTCATCAGGAAAAAGCAAGGAGCTTTTTATTCCTTTTTTGTTGTTGTTATCTTTAGCTAGTGTTTTTGTTAGTATTTGTGTGCACATGCCTCATGTACATGGCTCTAAAGCAGACTATGTGCATCAGCCTAGTTCCCATCGTCTTTTGGCAGGGTTGTTGACTGCCTTGCTCTTCTAGTAGCTGTATATAAAAGCTTACCACTCACTCTTCTTCATATCTGTTCCAATATTGTTGACATGGCTGAAAAAATCATTTATTATGAAGGGATTTTATTTAAAGATGGCTGCTGTGTGATCATTTTCTATCACAAGTCAGCTGTAGGAGCTACAGGTGGCGCTGTGGCACCATGTTTGGTTCATAGGCATGTTTCCTTTGTGTCTCCCCCACACTACCTCTAAACTACTTTAAGCCTGCTGCACAGGGAGCATCAGAAACTCATGGGAAATTTTTCCACCTTTTTTTTTTTTTTTTTTAAACCCAACTGTATAGGTGATATTTTACCTTGGCAGTTCATTTTCAATGCCCAGAGTGTTTTTTTGTCACATTAAACAAGCAATTCTTAGAAAATACTAATCTCCAGTGGACACTGAAGATTCTCACCATGTCCAGTTATATTACTTTATTCCAAAGATTTAATGTTCACTTATTCCCTTCTTGTGTGTCTTTTCTCTTAATAAAGTCTCTGTTCATTAAGGTTTTTATCTTTTTAGGTAATATCCTTTTAGTAAATGGTACAGCATGTGGAGAGATAAAAATTACAGATTTTGGTCTTTCCAAGATCATGGATGATGATAGCTACAATTCAGTGGATGGCATGGAGCTAACATCACAAGGTGCTGGTACTTATTGGTAGGTATCCAGGAAGTCTGCAAAGTTGGCTCTGTTGTATTGAATCCTTGGTGGTTGATAATTAATCTTGTGTAGTCTCCTAAGGCAGAAATTCTCTTGTCTTTTTAGCAGCTTAACTTTTTGTACTAATTTGTCTTATATTTTCTTTCTGTTTTTGAAAACCCTTGAGAGAGACTTGTGTAATCTGGGCCTTGGAGGTGTATGTGTCTTACATAGTGCTGGCCATCCAAGCCAGTAGAGAATGAGGTTGTTTATGTGTCTACAAAATGGCCCTGAATTCTTTACAATTCAAGTAGAAGCCTCTCTTTGTGTTAATGGGATTAGGGATTTGTTTCTAGGATGATGAATTGTCAAGTCAAGAATTAAGAATTAAGGAGCTGTGAAAATCAGGATGGGAACAACAACAAAAATCCACAGTATCCCATACAATCTCCATGCAAAAAAGTGAGCACTCTTTAGCAGAATTGTGTGTGTTAGGTTACTTCCTGTGCACTACCTCCCTTCTTCTAATCTCTGTCTTCCAGCTAGCTCTGCTTCACAGCTCTGAGCACTCCTGCCTATTGTTGGCTTTTCACTATTACTTTTTTCAGTGAGAACCATAAAGCATACTCGTGCCTGGGGCATGTAACGTTGTGATTATAATTTTACAGTTTTATCCCCTTCTGAGGTAGTTACACATTAGTTAACTTAAGTAGTTAACCTAAAGAAGGCTCCATAGCACTACATGAGAGGTAGGTAATATGGCATTGTACCCCAGCCTCAGAAGGCCCTGGGTTTAGAGTTCTGTCTAGGAATGAGGGGTTCTATGAGGAAGCAGATGTCATTCAGAACGCCTGCTGATTGTTAGATGGGCAGTGAGCTGCTTTCTGTTGCTCTTGTTCATGTGGAAATAGCACCTATAGTTAAGAGTTGGTTCCTCAATTAAAACTCTGAAATTCTAGCTTTAAAATAGAAGTTACATTTATACTGTTTACTCAATGTGGTGGTTATTGTGGGTTAGTCGCCCTGTCACTAAGAGACACAAAAAATATATACAGTTGGTAGTTAAGGAAAGAAGGCCGTACCTCTGTTATATGAGTTCTGTGGGCAAAAGTTTCCCTGTGCAGGCATCCGCTCTGGAATAGCCACTCAGAATCTTAATATTAATTATAATTGCTCTGACTAGTTCTTACATTCTAAGTTAACCCATATTCCTTATTTACTCTCTGCCACCTGGCAGTTCCTTTATTAACATGGCACATTTAGATTCTGCTCTCTCTGTGTCTGGCTTCCTTTCTTCCCAGAATCCTCCTAGTCTGGCTCTCACACCCAGTCTCTTCTGCCCGCTATCTAGTCCTTTCTTTATTAAACTAATCACAGCATAATTTACACAGTGTACAGAAGGAATATTTCACAGCAGAGTTCATTGGAACTTATACTTGTTTGTTCTTTTTAAAAAGTGTAGTCAGTCTGTCTTACTCTCTCTCCCTCATGTTTAAAATAGCCATTAAAAAAATAATAGAATATGCCAGATATTGTAGTGCACACTTTAACCCCAGCAGTGAGAGGCAGAGGTGGATGGATGACAGAGGTAGTTTGAGGCCTTCTTGGTCAGGTCAGCCAGGGCTGTGTAGAAAGACCCATCTCAACCAAAGCTTAGTTAAGTAAATGAAAAATAGATTGATTCTGATTCTGAAAATATTAAATTTTATCAATTTCTATACAATTTTTTTTTTTTTGGTCTGGGGAAGTGTTCTCTCTGTGTAATGGTCTTGCCTGTCCTGGAACTTGCTCTGTAGACCAGACTGTCCTCAAACTTGTAGAGATCCACCTGCCTCTGTCTCCTGAGTACTGGGATTAAAAGTGTGCACCACCACCTCCCAGCTCTAAAAGTTTTAAAGTGTGTATTGGTAATAATGGCGTCTTAATCACCAGCCTCAATATATTTTCCTTTTAGATAATTACCCAGAGAAATAAAAACAGCCTGGAGCAGAATTGGGAGAGCAGGTTTAGAACATTTTAAATAACTCATTGTAGGTTTTAGCTATTTCAGAATTCTACATTAACATAAATGAGCTGGGAGTTTGAGAGATGACTTAATGGTTTAGATTGCTTTCAGTGCAAGCATGAGGACCCGAGTTAGGATTCCAGGACCCACAAAAAATAAAACAAAGCACGCCCATACATGTCTGCAGACCCTAGCACTGTCAGGGGCAGAGATGGGAATTATTAAGACCTAGCTACACAGTCTATACAGTGAGATTCCCCTCTCAATATGGGGGGAAGAAGAGTAAGTAATAGAGCAGTACACCTGAGAGTCTCTGATCATGTCACAGGTGTGCACAGCTACATAGGCTTGTGTATACCATACACCAACTCTTGAACATATAAATGAGTAGGGTATGGTGGTACATTCCTCTAATTGCAACCTTCAGAAAGCAGAAGTAAGTGTTACATATGCGTCCAGGGGCAGCCTGTGCTACAAAGTGAGACCCTGTCTCAAAATAAACAAAACCAAAAGCAAACGAGGTAAGTAAGCCAATTATTCCTGAGCTTGATTTCTTCTATATGAGGACTTGTGTTGTGATTAAAATGCAGCTCTGTTTTTTAGCATAGTTTGTTACAGGCTTGTCTTCTACAATCCCCATAAAGCCTTCAGTAGGAAATGGGAATATTTACTATTTTCAGTATTATTTGTATGGAAAAAATGGTTTATTTCTTCATTTATAGATGGAACAGAAACTGAACCTTAGAAATTCATTTACTGAATATGTACTGTCAAATTGAAGTACCTTTTACATTCTAAAATTTTTTTTGATGGGGTGGGAGGGTTGTTCAAGACAGAGTTTCTCTGTGTAGCTCTGGATGTCCTGTAGACTAAGCCTGCTTCAAACTCAGAGAGATCCACCTGCCTCTGCTGGGATTAAAGGCACGCACCACCACTGCCTAGCTACATTCTTTAAAATCTTAACAAATTATCACTCTGCTTTGTGCATGAGCTTACCACTCTTGTTCTTCCCTGCCACTGCTTCAGAAAAATGACTACATTTTGTGTCATTTTAAGAATCAAAGTTATATTTGTTATTTATGCAAAACCATATTTAAGTTGATGTATATTAAAGAACTAGCAACCATGAAATCAAGGGTGCAGGAAATTTGAGTACTGCTTGAAAGAGCTGTTCTTAAGACTTTTTCTTTTGCTTACATTTTTCCCCCTTGCCCCACCCTCCTTTTTTTCTTCATATTAAATTCTGTATATTTCAATTTTTAAGATAGTTTGTTTTGTTTTGTGTTTTGCTTTGGCACTGGAAATTCAACTCACAAACTCACTGCCACTGATCTACACCTTCAGAATATGTCTTAGCTATAAGTATTTATTGTAAAATAATCTGGTTCTAGGTTGTCATAATCATCCAAATGTCTGCTATGAAAATGATGAGAAAATATGGAAGTAAACAAGTGTGACAGAGATGATAGATGAGCGCAGAAGGGTTTAAGTTTAGATTTTTATACCAGAAACACAACAGGGGCCCAAATAAAAGATTTTCCATAGGCTGGACTGGACTTGGCTGTCCTAATTCTGTGGAAATTCATCAGTCACAGTGATTCTCAACCTGTGGGTCATGACCCTTGGGGGGGTGTTCACCTAAGACCATTGGAAAACACAGGTGTTTACATTACAGTTTGTAACAGTAGCGAATTTACAGTTATTAAGTACCAATGAAAATAATTTTATTTTTGACGGTCACCACAACATGAGAAACTAACTATATTAAAGGGCCATGGCATTAGGAAGGTTGAGAAGAGAAGCAAGGATTTAGTATCTTTAGAATTCTGCCTTCCTGCTGAGCTGTGGCTAGGATTCTAGGCATATTTGGTTTTCTAGATGCTCAGAGATTCTTACCTTCCACACCATACAATTCATTGTAGCCTGCTGTTGGTTAGAGTCTTCAGAGACCAGTAGTGGGGAGAGAAGGAGTTTAGATGAGGATCTTTATGTGGCTTTTGCTATACTAATTGTTAGTCTTTCACCCAGATATCTCACCCTTAATGTAGAAAAATAAAACATTTTCTGTTAACTTGGGCTTTAATGTCATTCTTGATTTTATATTGGAATTATTTCTGTTGGAGGCTTCCAAAAGAAGCTGCCCTAGGAAGTCTCTAGGTCCTAAAACATTTATTAATTTTAGGGGATAGAAATGTAGCTTATTGAGCTATGGTTTAATCTTGAGCACCCCCAAAAAATTGATTTTAGAGAATTCTAAGTATTGTGGGCTGAGTGTATAGCTCCATGATTGAACACTTCATTCCATGTGTGAGCTCCTTGGTGTGATCTCCAGCTGTCACTATCACTACAAAATACTACAACAACAAACTTGTGAATGACACAAGTTTGGAGTTGGCAGAAGCCTGAGAAAGGAGGCTGGGGTGGTGAGCTAAGTGAAATGAAAGAGAATATTTACACTTTTATAAATTGAAATAAAATATTTAATGCCATAAGAAGATATTGCCACCTCCTTAAGTTTTTAAGTGTCCTTTTGTTTACTTGCATATGTTTGTAAGCTGATGGTTGAAACTGGAATGTTTGGTTCCACAAACACACACACTTTTTTTGTTTTTTGTTTTTGTTTTTTTGAGAGACAAAGTGTCTTTCCTTAGCTCCAGCTGTTCTGGTAGTCACTACTCACAAGGGATCTCTGTGCTTCTGCCTATGCCATAATTAAAGGTGCGCACTGCCATGTCCGTCTGAGTGTTAATATTTTTAACAAGGTACTCTTTTGCATATGACTTAGAGTTATATGTTCATTTTTCTTAGTGTTTTTATTTCTGTTTTCTTCTAGGTATTTACCACCAGAGTGTTTTGTGGTTGGGAAAGAGCCACCAAAGATCTCAAATAAAGTTGACGTCTGGTCTGTGGGTGTGATCTTCTACCAGTGTCTTTATGGGAGGAAGGTGAGCAGGAAGTCAGTGCAGCAGCCTTCAGCTGTGTCTCCTGCCTCTGTGAATTCTTCTTTGCAGTTAATCATTGCATTGGGATTCTAAAAGTACTGGTTTAAAGAAAATACAGGCTTCTCAGTAAATGCTTCCTGTATAACTACAAATTCCAGGCTAGAGGGCACCTACTGAAGTCTACCAAGCCATCAGAGACATGCATGTTTTTTTTCTCAAATATAAGATGTTTTGATTCTGATTTGTATGTGAACTTAGTGTAAAACAGGGGAGTTTGGTGTGTGTGTGTGTGTGTGTGTGTGTGTGTGTGTGTGTGTGTGTGTGTGGTTTTTTTGTCTTGCTTTGTAGCTGTGGTTGGCCTGTTACTATATAGTACAAGCTGACATCAAATTCAAGGCAGTCCCCCTGCTTTAGCTTTTCGAATGCTGAGAATATATCAATATTAGTCTTGAAATTATTTAGTAAAGTGAACAATCTACCCAGGAACTATTCTCAAGGTTCTAATAAACTCTAAAACTTGAAGAATCCCTAGATTTTATTGTTTTAACAACCTCATTAGATAAAGCTGTGGTTAATAAAAACATACCATGCATTTGTGCATGCTGTAAAAGCCAGAAGTTTACCTCAGATTTGTCCTTAGTTATTCTCCACCTTATTTTTGAGACAAGGTCTCTCACTGAACCCAACTCAGCTAGACTAGCTGTCGATCAAGTCCCTAGATTCTGTTGTCTCAGTCTCCCCTGTGCTGGGGTTGAATGTATGTGCTGTTACATCTGGCTTTTTATGTGGATGCTGGGGACCAAAATTAGGCTATAGTAAGGAAGCACTTTTATTTTCTAATCCATCTCCCCAGGCCCCCCATACTTCATTTCTTAGTTTTATTTAGCTTTTGTTGTTGTTGAGATTGGGTCTCACTCTGTAGCCCTGGCTGATTTGAAGCTCTCTCTGTTTAGATCAAGCTGGCCTCAAACTCACAGAGATTGTCTTACCTCTGCTTCCTGAGTGAGCACTGAGATTAAAGGTATGGATCACCATACCTAGCAAAGATTGATTTTATTATTTATGTGTGTGTCTGAGTATATGATTGTGTTTGCCTGTGGAGACTGGAAGAGGGTGTCACATAACTGCTCTAGTTTGCTTCCTAACAAACACCAGCAAACAACAACTAGTGTATTGGCTTGTGTATGTGATCACGGTCCAGTGAGAGAAGTCAGGGCAGGAGCCGTGCAGGAGTGCAGTTTACTGGATTGCTCTTAGGGCATATAGATATCAGCCAGGACCACCTGCCCAGGGTGACACTGACTTGTCCACAGGCAATCTAATGGCAATTTCTTAATTAAGGTTCCTAGATGACTTCAGCCTTTATTAAATTGACACAGAGCTAACCAGTGCAGAAACCCTGGTACTAATTTACAAGCAGTTGTGAGCTGATTGACATGGGCATTGGTAGCTAAACTGGGGTTCTCTACAAGAATAGCAGGTGTTCTTAGCTGCTGTGCCAATTCTTCCCCTTTGTGGGTGTGGTGTGGTGCGTGCGTGCATGGTTGTGTGGGTGTGGGAGAGGATGGCGTGAGAAAGAAAGTATCCCTTGGCCAAGTGTGGTTCATTTCTATAATTCCAGGATTTGGGAATCTGAGGCAGGAAGATCCAAGAAGCGGGTGGGAAACCTGAACAATATAGTAAAAACCCATCAAGAAAACCAAGGATGGGGGGCTGGAGAGATGGCTCAGAGGTTAAGAGCACTGACTGTTCTTCCAGAGGACTTGAGTTCAATTCCCAGAAACCACATGGTGGCTCACAACCATCTATGATGACATCTGGTACCCTCTTCTGTATACTATATACATAATAAATAAATAAATAAATAAATCTTTAAAAAAAAAAAAAGAAAGAAAGAAAGAAAGAAAAGAAAACCAAGGATGTAGTTTAGTTGTTGTAAGAGGTTTCTACATAAGTGGTCCCTGAACTTTTTTTGTTTGTTGGGTTTTGTTTTTTCAGGTAAGTTATGTAGTCCCGACTGGCCTAGAGCTCACTGTGTAGCCTTTGCAGGCTTTGAGATCACAGTGGTTCTCCTGTGTCAGCTTCCTAAGTGATGGGATTACAGGTGGGAGTGACACTCCCATTCCTCATACTAAGTGTGAGAAAATTTTTCTTTTTTAACCTTTTTTTAAAGGATTTATTTATTTTATGTGTCTGAGTGTTTTTCCTGCATGTATATATGTACACTTTCTGAGTTTAGAAGAGGGTATTGGATCCCCTGATGGTTGTGAACCTCCATGTGGGTGCTGGGAACTAAACCTCTGTCCTTTGCAAGAACAGCCAGGGCTCTCAGTTGCTGACCCATCTCCAGCCTCCCTTGATCTCATTTGATTTATTTTTCCATGTTTGTGTGTGTGTTTGGTTGGCTAATGGCACATAGATATGTGTAGTTCTGTTCTGAGTCTTTCTTTGCTGTGAGCAAAGCTAGAGATAGAGAAATTACTCCCAGTTCCCTGTTCTGCCTTGACCTGGTTTTTAAGCTGTGAGCTCTCCCTTTTAAAGTCAAAGGTGAGAATTAAAAGGGAGCCTCCCCAGAGTTTGGAGACTGTTCTGTGGTGCTGAATTGTGTAACCAGAGGCCAACCTTTGTTTATTTATTTTTATATGACAGCCCTTTGGCCATAACCAGTCCCAGCAAGATATTCTACAAGAGAATACTATTCTTAAAGCTACTGAAGTACAGTTCCCGCCAAAGCCAGTAGTCACACCTGAAGCAAAGGTAAGTTTGATTCATTGGCCAGCAGAAATGGCTGACTTCCTGTGTCATTTCTTTCTTTCTTTTTTTTTTTTAAAAAAAAAACTTTATTTATTTATTTATTTGCCTTGGTGTTTGCCTGGAACTGGAACTACAGACAGTTGTTAGCTGCCATGTGGATGCTGGGAATTGAACCCGGGTCCTCTGGAAGAGCAGACAGTGCTCTTAACCGCTGAGCTATCTCTCCAGCCCCTCCTGTATCATTTCTTTGGGTGGTAATAACTGAATTGTAACTTAGCCATTAGTAAGCAGTGGGATAGGGACAAATTATTATTCTTAAGAACAGTGGGTAGAAGACTATGCCCAATCAGGTTTAGTAAAAGGAATTTTCACAAGCAGATTGTAATTCACAACAGCTGTGTGACACACAGGACAGGGAAGTATAAGGCAGGCTCCAGTAGAGTTACACCCAGAAATGTGTGTAATAGGAAGGATACTCAATTTCACGACTGTTGGGGAGCATGATCTGTCTGGGGGAGCTAAGACCTACATAGGAGAAATGATGTAGAATTACCAAAGTGGAAAGGTGATAGCCCACTCTCCATTTTGATGCACGGTTGGGGTAGGTCTCAATGATGAAAAGCTATTTGATCTGTATCTTGAATGATGTGGAAGCCAAGTATAGATCTGAAGAAAGTGTGTTCTGCAGAGGATAGAGAAGTGAGGAAGAGGTGCAGAGCCATTGTGAAATGGATAAGAAGCAGGCAAGTGGAGTGATCATGGCCACTCTGTGGTCTAGTTTTAAGAGCCCACTCTAGCGTCTATGTAGACATTACAAAATACTTAACTTGATCATGTTACAACGTATGAGAACCTGTTAAAACTCTAGCTCTGTGTATTTCACTAGAAACAGCTCATTTTCAAAGCCAGGAGTTGTATGTTCATTTCTGTGAATGTCTCTTAGCTTCCAAATACTTTAATCAAGCAGATACCTGTGTCTTCAGTTTTGAAAAGCCAGAATTGCCCTTCTACCTTTATGTTTTGTTAATTAAATATGGAAAAAGAAAACCACTTGTTTCATGTTTTAGATTTTTCTGTAAATAAACCTACTTTATCTATGCTGAAGTCTGAATGCCAGACCATTTGCTTGATAGGTAAGCTAAGCTCCATTCATAGCCAAGTTTTACTGTTTAAACCAGTTTTAGGTTCAGGTTAATAACAAAATAGAGCATGAAGAACATAGTTCTCATGCAGGGTCTCTTCTTGCTTTATAACCTCTCCTGTCAACATTCTATCATCAGACTGGGATGTGTGCTGTCTTTTGTGAGCCTAACATACATCATCATCATCAGCTTACTATGAAATACAGACTTTGATAGACATGATGTTTTAAACTTTAAAATGTATGCATTGGGGCTGAGGATGTAACTAAGCTGGCAGAATACTTGCCTGATATTTGCAAAGCCCTGGTTCCATCCCTAACACTGCATAAAGCAAATGTGGAGCAAATCCCAGCACTTCAAATGTTGAGGCAGGGGGATCAGAAGTTCAGAGTCAACCTTGGCTACATACCGAATTTGAGACCAGCATGGGATGCAAGAAAGACAAATTGATTCATTTAAATAAATTACATTACATAAATTGAATTCTCTGATCCAAAAAATATGGAGGTAGAAAAGAGTTTTAAAAGTCTTGTGATAAGAGTTACATAAACATGGCTCACTGCCTCTGACTGGGTAGAAAGGGAGCTTCCATGTTGATAGTGTGGTTGAAGTCAAATTATGTGTAATACTCAGCAAACCCTAGTACTTGTGTTGGCCCTTGTCTTCTCTCCTCTGATGGATTTGGGGAGGCTATAAACCTGTTCTGAGGGTGTGTTTGCTCTGTCTAGCAGTGGTTCCCACTGGTATACCAGGATTATCTCCTTCAGTCTTTTGTATGAAACTTCCCTTTACAGGCATTTATCCGGAGATGCTTGGCTTATCGAAAGGAGGACCGAATTGATGTCCAGCAGCTAGCCTGTGACCCCTACTTGTTGCCTCACATCCGAAAGTCAGTCTCTACAAGTAGCCCTGCTGGAGCTGCTATTGCATCAACCTCTGGGGCATCTAATAATAGTTCTTCGAATTGAGACCAACTCTAAGGCCATAAACTGTTCAGCACACAAAGTGGACACATGGCATCAGCAGTGGGTTTGGAACATAGTGAATCCGAATGGATCTCATGAAACCTGTACCAGGTGCTTTTATTTTCTTGCTTTTTTCCCATCCATAGAGCATGACAGCATCGATTCTCATTGAAGAGAAGCCTTGGGCAGCTCTGGCCAGGCCTCATAGGAGAAGGCCCCGCCCAAGGTTCTGGCGTCAACGGTCACTGTGTGTGGCTGCTCTGAGTGAGGAAAAACTAAAAAGGAAAAACTGGTTCCAAGTACTGTGAACTTGAAAACATGCAGACTCAGGGGGTTCCCTGATGCAATGCTTCAGATGAAGAATGTGGACTTGAAAATACAGACTGGGCTAGTCCAGTGTCTATATTTAAACTTACTCTTTTCTTTTAATAAAGTTTAGGTAACATCTCCTGAAAAGCTTGCAGCACAAAGGCTCAGCTGGGGGATGGTGTTTGTCTTCGGAGGAAAAAAGTTGCTATTGCCCATTAAAGGCACTAGAGTTAGTGTTCTATCCCTAAATAATTTCAATTTTTTTTTTAAAAAAAAACAAACAAACATGCAGCTTCCCTTGCCCCTTTTTTTATTTTTGAAAGATTACATTTGGTCATAAAGTGAAACCCGTATTAGCGAGTACGTGGCAATGTTCATTCCAGTCAGATGCAGCTCCCTCCGTCTGGTCTCCCGCTGTCGATTGCTTCCCTCACCTGGGGGGAGGGGGGAAATGGAGAAGGAGTTCTGAGATGGTGGGCTCTGCCATCGGACAAAGAATGAGATTAGAAGGCTGCAGCTGCAGGCTCGCTAGGTTTTCAGATATTTCTTCACAATTTGAACACTTGACGGTTGTCCCTTTTAATTTATTTGAAGTGCTATTTTTTTAAATAAAGGTTCATCTGTCCATGCAGTCCTCCTGGAGTCTCTGAATATAGTAACTATTGAAACTATAGTAACTGTCTTCTAGGTAGACAGAAGGCTCCAGGACTGGGGCTCCTGCCCGCAGGCTGTGCTCATAGGATGCTCTATATTTCTTGTTAACTATGTTATTATCTTGGTCAGCACATGAGCTTTCCCCTCTCTTAGGCTTTTGGGTAAAAAAAAAACAAAAAACAACCTTTCCCAGGCATTTGAACTCTGTGTTTGTGTGTGTGTAAGCTCTTCTAACTTACTTTGGTAGATTCATCTAGTGGGAATTTAAAAGAAAATCTGAGTATAGGAATTTCAGGTATGAACTTTATTCTGGAACTTTTATTTTTTTATTATTATTATTTTCAATTTGTCTTATTTCTGAGATGTGTGACCATCTGAAGACAGAGCTGAAATGGGAGCCGTCTGGCCCCACTGTGCCCTTGGAACAGCAGAGTGCTCGGCAGGAGCGGGTTGGAGGCCAGGGCCTGCACATGTGGTAGCCAGCTTGGAATGTTACTGACATGTGGCAAGAGGGCGAGCCAGAAATACTTAAAAATGTAGGGTTGAGAGCGGGGGTGGAGAGTCAGTAAGGGCAGAGAGCTCTTAAGCAATTCCTGACTCTAGTGCTCTGTACATGTGAAAAGTGCCACTGAGAACACATTTTCTAATACCCTTGTGTATTCCATAGTTCTGCCTTAGTATCAAGTGATCTTAAAAGAAGGCAGAACATTCCAAACCAAAGGAGATTTGAAGGTAGGTCTTGTCATAGGGCGTCCTAAAGAAAAAGTTAACTCCTGAGGCTTTGCTGTCCCCAGCTTTTAAACATCTTTTTTTTTTTTTCTCCTTGAAATGCATATTTTGTATGTATTCTTCCTGTGGCCAAATGCTAGGGCTGGAGCCTGAGACCTTACACGTTGCCAGGCAAGCACTCTACAGAGCTCCATTTCTATGACTGCCTTCAGGTAGCTAAGCTGAGTGCAGGTCAAGCTCAACAATGCTATGATGAAGAGCGGGGAGGCAGAAGCCATGTTGAACTAAGCTCAAAGGAACTAATTTGTACCTTTTATCCTTCATTTAGTGATCCTGCAGTTTTTAATTTTTGACTCAGTTTGGGAAAAGATCTGTGTCTTTAGGCCTTCCCTCACTTCCTGCCCCATTTCCTATGTTCTTATCAGTATGTGGCAGGATTTGCCTTTTTCTCTTATCCTAAAGAAGGGCCCCCTTCAGACTGAGTCACAGCAAGTCTGGCTGGCTTGAATCTGGGCATGCACAACATCTTTCCATGTCCTAGAGGAGCCCCAAAGAACACACAGTGACCATTTGTCTTTTGAAGGAGCTGGTAAAGTGGGGTTCTTTGACATAAGATGGGTTTTACTCTCCAGGCTTTAGTCCTGTATTGCCATAGTGTTGATTTACTCTATTGAGAGCACCATCCTTTTAACACTGTGATGTGACTGTCACCTACAAATATGCCAAGCTGTATTCATGGCTGTCCCAGGACACATGTGGCCCATGATTGGACTCTCCTGCTTACATTGGCCAAAAAAAGTACTAATTTATGACCTGATGCTGGTGGGGACAGCAGCACATGCCTTTGTTCCTACTGCTTGGGAGGCAGACAGGCAGATCTCTGTGAGTTTGAGGGCAGCCTGGTCTATAGAGCGAGTTCCAAGATAGCCAGAACTGCAATAATCATAATAATAATAACAATAAAGTAGTAACTTATAATTAAATTTATCCAGACTATTCTGGTCTTTCCCAACACTGAGTGCAGGGCAGAATATATATTAAAAAATAGATTATAAGAAATGAATTTTAGAGTAATGAGATGACTTAGAAAGTAAAGACACTTGCTGACAAATCTGATGACCTAAGTTTAATCCCTGGGAGCCCAGAAAACTGGCTCCTACAAATTGTCCTCTGACTTCCACATACCTCCTTTGATACTACCATTACCCACACACAAATAAGCAATTTAAAAAAATTCCCAGTCTCTTGGTTTCATTCAGGTTCTCCAGCCTCACACGGGACTCTCCTAATCAGAATAACCATGGAATCTTGGTAGCTGGTGGGGTTCCCACAAGTCTGTAGGCATAATGAAAATGTGTTGACCCATGTAGTACTTTCTGCCTCTGATATGCCAAGAACTAGACTTGGTGGTGGAGATTGGGCAGTGAATAACATACTGGATGATGGTTTGCTTATGGGCTCACAATCCCATGAGAGCCTGGGTCTAAGAGACCTAAGGGGAAGGAGTTGGGCTCTTAAGCTAAGAACCCCACTGCTGTTACTTACCTAAGATATCAGAGACTCTTGTTTATTTCACTGTCTGGGAAGGGCAGGTTTCCTTCTAGCTGAAATTAGCAATTAGAGCATTGTTTCTTAGTTTAGAAAATAGCTGTCTTTAAACAATTATCTAGGGTCCTAGATCTTGAAGCAAGCACTGGGCCATCCTTATAAGAAGATAAAGTCTAACTTAGTCACAGAAACTCCTACTAAATCATTGATATCCCAAGTCTCTCTTCCTCTGCTTCTTCCTCTTTTTCTTTTCTTTCTTCTCTTCCTCTTTCAATTCTTGAGGGAGAATCACTCAGGCTTTAAAGTTAGACCTGAGTCCAAATCTTGTTTTTGCAAGCTTCAGGGACTTCATGCACTGTGGAAAGAAAAGTTAGAAGATAGATAATGGGCCTGGCACACATAAGAAATATTTAAGAAAGATGACAAGACCCTGTAAGACAAGCTGAGATTGGAACCCCTAAGCTCACTGATTTCAAGTTCAGAACCTTATTGCTATGTTGGCAGGGGATCATTTGTCTATTTAGTGTCAGTGGATCTCATTCCACCTGGAAGATGGCTTCTGGATGAGTCTGGGAACATCAACAACAGTAGGAGTTTGTGATGTGTTCAGTCTTGGGTCCCCAGCCCACTATCAAAAACTGGAGGCAGAGGCTTAAATTTCTGTTACTTCTAGGTGATACTGATCCAGGTGCATATTTGAGAACACAGCTATGGCCAGTCTCCCAGGGCAGGACGAGCCTACCCACCTGTCGGCCTGCTTGCCCTGTAGTGACTGACTGTGGCACGGTCAGTAGGGAGGATAGTTGTGAGACTTGTGAGTGCTAGTGTAACAGCCTGCCTGGCCATTGGGAGGCCAGTCCCTCCATTTGATTAGGGGACTATTCAGTAACAGATCCCCAAGAAATCAGAACTTCCCAAGGAAACTTATACTAGGAAAGAGAAATTGCCTAAAGCCTGGGCCAGCCAGAACCTGGAGAAAGATATGCAGCTTGTCATACCAGAGGAGACAGTGATGGGTCATTGGCAGCAGGACCACCCCTGAATCAGGGCTGCTCAGTTATGCATATCTCTTGCTTTCTATTTAAGCTTAAACCTCATGTTGGAACTCTGAGGGTGGACATGGATGGTCACTGGAGCTCTTTGTCTGTCCTTCATAATGTGGCGACATTGAATAATCTCTTTCTGCTTCTCACTGTTTATTGAAGATGGGTGGCAGAATCTGGCTTATTGGAGCAGCCAGATGGAACCCAAGGCCTTGCACACAGTAGGTTTCTGACTTCCTCTGAACTCACCCAACTGCAAGGGAGATGAGTCCCATTTTATTTTTATTTATTTTTTATTTATCTTTGGGGATCAAAGTCTAGCTTAAGCCCAGGACCTCTGTAGTGTTAATGGACACTGTCATTATGGGGAGCTGCAATAAGGCCCTAAACATACCCTTCCTGCAGGAGTCATAACAGTATTCTTGGGCAAAGCTGCTTATCTTGGAAACCTTAAAACTCTTAAAAGCCATAGAGTATGAATTAGTTCTTCAGAGCTTCCCATACATGAGGGGTCCAGGGCTATACAGAAATGGCTTCAACAGCCCTCTGGATAGGAATGAGCACAGATGAGCTGCAGTTCTTTGGAGGCCTGAGGATTGAGGGAACCTGCCAGAGGCTGGGAAAACAGGCAAGTGTGGGGCCAGGTGGGGGCAGGGAATACAAGAGTGCTTTTGTGCAAGCCAAGCCCAGCAGGGACCTTAGACAGACTGGAGTCTGCCAAGGATATCTGTATGTATGTGTAAGGCTCTGGGCAGGAGACCCCTTGGTGAGAAGGGTCAGAGAGCAGCAGGCTGGCTGGCTGGCTGGCTGGAAACAGCCCCACCCATCTGGCCCTGGGTCAGGCCCCTGGGTGTGGTAGTTAAGTGTCCAGTTGGAAGTCTGTTAACCTTAGGTTTTTCTTCCCCTGGAGACTGCTTGGGGTAGGAGGAAGAGAAGGACATATAGAAGGGAAAGGGCCTTAGTGCTGTTACAGACTAAGAAACTGAAGCCTAGAGCCATTTAGTGACAAGCAGTAGATGGAGCTATAGTAAGTGGGAAGGGGCTGCAGGTTGAATTTTTGTGAGCTGGGTTTGTGCATATTTTTGTAGAGGTGAGTGTGGGCAAACATGGCACTTGGGCTTCTGAAAAGAGGCATCTGTTTGTCCTGATCAAAGCCAGCCCTAAGCCTGCCTTGTTTTGCTCAAACCCTCTCCTCCTGACTAGTAGCTCTCAGGAATCTACATGAAACTGCAAGCTGTCTGGGCAGCAGTCCTGCGTCTGCAGTCCTGGGCTGGAGAGGACCAGCAGGGAGAGAATGGAGATGTGGCTTCACAGAACATCATCAAGGTTCCCTCGAATCTAGTCCTGACATCTTTGACTTATATGTAGTCTTCACATAATATTTTTATTTTTTTAAGATGGGTTCTTACAAAATAGTCCAGGCTATCCTAAAACTTGTTGTGTAGCCTAGGTTGGCCTGGAATTCACAGTCCTCCTTCAGCCTCCAAAGTACTAGCTTACTTCACCAGCCCTAGGTCTTTTTATCTTACTCATAAATCAGGAAGCCATAGGGCCTAGGGAGATGCCTTGGTTGGTAAACTCATGCTTGTGAGGCAAGCATGAGTTTAGATCCCCAACACCCATGTGGTACACGCCTGTAATCCCAGCACTTAAAAGGCCAACTTTTTAAGTCTACAATGAGCTTTAGGCAAGCCAGAGGTATGTAGCAAGATTCTGTCTTTAAATAAACAAGGTGGAGAGCAACTGAAGAAGACACTTGATGTTGGTCTGGCGTGTACACACACACACACACACACACACACACACACACACACACACACACACACACACACACAAACTCTTAAATGGACAAATGAGCACAATTCTCTGCCTTGGTTTATTTGAGGTTGCTGTGAGCTTGAAGGTGGTGTGTGGGTGTGTGTGTGTGTATACACAACAGGTATAGCTAGTCACTGTCTGCCACTAAGCCAATTCCCTAGGGTAAGGTCTTGCCTACTGGAAGATAACAAAGGTGTGTCCCTCCAAATTATAGCTCCAGAAGCTTCGTTTTGGTTTGTTTCAAGGCAGGGTTTCTCTGTGTGCCCTAGCTGTCCTGGAACTCTCTGTAAACCAGCCTGGCCCCGAACTCAGAGATGTACCTGCCTCTGTCTACAAACTCTTTAGGGCTTCCTAGAATCTCAACAGGAGTCCTGCTGCTTGGGCCCTTGCCCATGTTTATTGGTTAGTTTTAACTGTCAAATTGACAGAAGTCAGGTTCTCCTGGAAAGTATTAGTAAGTTATCTAGATCAGGTTACCCTATGGATGTGTCTGGGGGGGATTGTCTTGACTGCTAGCTGAGTAAACATATGAACCATTGTGTTAGCCAGACAAAATCTGGCCAGGCTTTGTAGAACAGTGGATGGGGTGGGGGAGCGGGTCTTAGGGCCATAAATGCCACATGGGTAGATTTCTCACATCTACTCAGGACACAAAGAAACCTGTGTCCATCAAATGCTGGGCCCAGGAGTATAGTGAATTTTACACATGAGGGATGCAGACCCTGGGAATTGGAAAGGTGCCTCTGGGCTCTGGTGATACTTTAGCCTTCTTGTCCTCATTCCACCAGGTTGGCTTAATGGTACCAGTACCTGCTGGAGATATTGGAGTGGCTTGGCCTGCTCAGTGCCTGTGAGGGGCAAGTCAAGCCGATAGGTGGGGGAGGAACCTTGGTAGTGAGACCACGAACATAAGAGATAGCATATTAGGAGCAATATGTAGTCAGGGATTGAGTGGGTAGCCTGGGTGGCTAGGTCAGGTCCTGAATAGCAGTCTTGTTGAGATTCTGATTCCTGGATGCTGCTGGGCTGTGGTGGAATATGTCTTTAATCCCAACACTTGGAAGGCAGAGGCAGGCACCCAGAGTGACACTCACACATCAGCTGGGTGACAAAAAACTCTGGAGACTCTGTCCCACCCCACTGCAGCTGATTCTTCACTTACTCTTTGGTCCTCTCCTTTGTTTACCATGGTGCCTCAGGTACCTCTGCCCATCCCTGAACTCCATGACCAGCTTGTGTCTGAATCCTAAGCAGCGTTAGGGCGATGAGCATATAGGAAGTAAGCATTTAGATCCTGTGACAAGCTAAGCTCCCAAGGCAGACTCCAAAGTCCGTCTGCTCTGAGCTTACTCCAGGGCCCTGCCGACAGCTGGCAACATTCCTGTGGCTTCTCTAAGTAGGAGTTTGTGTCCCAAACTCCAGGGAGTCAGAGTCTGGACTCTAGACCTGGGGAGGAAGTCTGCACCTTTTGCATCCTGAAAGGGACTGCAGCCATCTCTTAGCGTCTGGGAGCTAAAAGGCAGATTGGGAGTCTGAGGAGTAGTTTGCACTAACAGACTTGAGGCTGAGCCCAAGGAAGACATCCAGGAGTCCTTCCAGGGAGAGGGGAAGAACCTATGGACAGTGGACAGAATTCTCCAATGGCCATGATGGGATAGGTCAGCCAAGAGATGACTCATGCCACAGGCTCCCCAGTTTTTGGACAGGGGAGGGATGGTTCTTTTAGGTTAAATGGTAAATTCCCTAAAACCTTACATCCTAGAGTCAAACTTGGACATCTGGAGGTATCTTTTCAACATAGTTTCTGTCCTTCTTCCTTTAGCTCACCTCCTCTGGGATCCTCTCCTCTGTGCTGTCAAAGAGGTCTGCCTGAGTAGCCTTTGGGGAAGATAGATAGGGTGGGGTCCACCCAGGTCAGTCTAAGCTGGGCAAGACTCTGGCTTGGAGAGGATCTAGAGGGCCTCTGTGTGCCTCTTTGGGCCCACACTTCTGTAGCCAGAGGTTTCTGGCCTGACTTAAGCCCGAAGGTCCAGGCCTGTCCACACTGCTTAGCCCCCAAAAATGACTCAGACGCTTACATTAATTACAAACTGTTGAACCTATGGCTCAGGCTTACTGCTAGCTAGCTCTTGCATTTTAGTCCATTTCTACTCCATATTTCATTACGTAGCTTGTGGCTTACCTGTACTTTTACGTCTTGCTTTCTGGGCAGCAGCTCGAAGCATCTCTGACTCTCCTTCCTCCTTCCCCTGTATCTATGCTTGGGTTTCCTGCCTGCCTATAAGCTGCTTTGCCATAGGACAGTGGTAATTCACAGCATACAGAAAGACATCCCACGTGACACTTCTTTTCTAGCTGCTTGGAGCAAGAGCCAGCCAGATCTTACAACCCTCTTCCCAAGCATGCAAGTTCACTGTCCCTTGTCCTCTTTTCCTAAGCTTTGCTGTGGGTCTGGCCCGCTAGGCTAGGTAGTCAGTCCTGCTTCCCTAGGCACTAATGATTGTAGGAGTTGCTGAAAGAGAATGTAAACAGCCCTTAAGTACAGTGAGTGAAGACACCAATATGTTTATCTCAGAGTCCTGAGACTCAGAGAAGGGCAGTAGCATGTGATTGAGTGAAGTGGAGGTGGGGGAAGCAAAACCCAATTCACCTTTGACACCAATGCCTGGGTTTCTGTACCATTCTGTGGCAGTCTGTTTACGGACGTCCATTTATCAGCCAGCTACACCAGGCATCAAGACACATCTATTGGGACTTGTTTATACTGTGGGATGACATTTTTGTACACAGTTAAACCTGGAAAGGTTCAAATGACAAGGGGGGGTTATATTTTTCTCTTGTGGCACCCAGTGTCTCAATCATGATTAATCTGACTTGAACAGATCTCATGGGTACTGAGGGGGAACAAGGCAGGCAACATAGAAGGTCGTGATGTTCAAACAGCAAAGACCTATAGGAAGAGGATTCTGTTTCCTGAGCAGCTCTGTAGATTTAGGGCTGTGCCATCCCTGAAACTTATATAAAAGTTTTAAGCCTTAATATGGGTAGGAATCATGACCTTTTATCAGTCACTGTGCACTCAGAGAGAGCAGAGCTGCTAAAGGCCGCAAAGCTGGTAAATGGAAGAACCTGGACTCTTATTCCTGTCCTTGACTCCTTCCAGACTATTCTAATGAAATCATCCCCGACATGCCCAGTGTGGCTGAGTTAGCCAGCATTCAAAGGGCATTGCCTGGGTCTGAAGAGCTGATTCTCAGTTCCCATTTCACTCTAGCAAAGTACTGTCGTAGCATCAAGTCCCCAGACCCAGAAGGAGATCCACTAAGTGCCAAGCATCTAGCCAGGTACCTGGCATCTAACAGGATGTTAGGAATTGTCTCACTGGTACAAACACAGGGCCTGGTAGTTTTTTAATAAGAAAATGGAATTTCTGAGTGCTAAGTGCCTCAAATCTCAGCCCTCAGGACACCCAGCACCCTGACAGCCTGTGACCATGTTCTATTGACAGCTGAGGCACAGGATCCTTTTGTTTTGTGGCGGGGAGTGGGGTGCATAACTGCTAAAGTGTGTTATAGCGTAACTAGAGGTCAGAGGACAGTCAACCTTCCATGTTTAAGACAGGATACCTTTTTATATTGTTTGCTATTGTATGTGCTAGGCTGGGTGGTCTTCAAGTTTCCACATTCAACCATCTATACATTCTGCCTCCTATCATGCATGAGGATTACAGATGTGTGAGATGACCTCTCAGCCTAGGATGAGTTCTATACCCTGGGTTGGTATTTTTGTTCTGAGACAGGGTTTCACACTGTAGCATAGGTGGCCTGAAACTCTGTAGTCCAGGATGGCCTTTAATTCTAGACAGTCCTCCTGCCTCAGTGTCCCAGGTTCTGGAATTACAGCTGTGTACCACTACAGTTGGTTCCCCGGGGTCTTTAAGCAGTAGAGGCCTGGACCACTGTAGTCATTGTAGGTCAGTTGACCTTGCTCTCTGCCTAGGATCTAAGTCAGATGGTAGTCACAGACATGGCAGATATGACCAGCTAGCCGCACATAGTAACAGCTCTGACTTTAACAGGCCACAGCACTTAGACTCTGCTAGCATGTTGTACTTTCTGGCTTCTCCCTTCCCCTAAGCACTTTTTTCAGCCTGGAATATAGAGAAAAAAAAAAAAAGTTTATTTTTTTCCATCAAATGAAACTCCCAAGACTACAAGTGTGTGAGCATGCCTTGGTTTTTCTCACCAGTTGGTATAGGGTGATGCTTGGTAAGAGGACAGCAGAGGAATAATGGTGCCTCTGATGTATACACAGTGGGTCCTATGCTGGCAATTCAATAGAGCCATGTCACACTCTGATGATGTCAGGGTGTTGTGGGGTATTCACCAGAGAAGACCACTCCAACATGGGTTTAAGCCAATAGAAAGTCTTTATTAGCCAGCTGGTGACTACACTGCATGTTTGGGATCTCAGTGTAGCCCTGAGCTTTTCTCTGGGTAAGCTTTTAAGCACAAAAACCATGTCCTGGGTTGACATACTTCAGTTAACAAGAACAGTTAGCTTAGCCAGAAGCAGAACTACAGAAGCCAAAAAGCAAGGTTAGTCCATTTCCCATAACTATGGACTTTGATGGATTAGGTTTTTGTTTTCATTTCTGGCAGGTGGTGCTGTCTACGTGCTGAGTTTTACAGCCTGAATGGCATTCCATCATGGAGCCAGTTGTGCTAAGATCTGGGGCCCTGTTAGAAGGGTGTTGGCTTGTGCTCTGCCAGCTGGGCAGTACCAAAACTTCCCCCTGGCTGGTAGAAGAGGGATCTAGTTCTGTTCTAGAAGCATCCTGTGTTTGGGCTGTTGAGTTAGGGAGATGCAGCTTGGACATCACTAGCAGATTCTCAAGTCCCTCAAAGATGACAAGATTTGTAAGGAGAAGAAGGGTCAAGGAAAGGCAGCCCCACCGTGACCAGGCTCGTGTAGGCGCCCCAAGACATGCTGAACCAAGAAAGTAGACCCCAAGGGGCAGGGCAGGGCAGCCATGAGCAATTCCCCGGAGCCAATCTCTAACCTGCTTAAGCTAACTGTTTTGTTCACTTGGCTGACCGTAAGGGCTGTGTGGCTAATGGAACCTCTCCAGGGGCCTACAGGTGCTCCTTTTGCACACTCACCACCACCCCCCTCGGGGGAACAGAGCCTTATTGCTGATAGGGAATACCCACAGCAGGAGTCATGCAGTCACATTTGTTATTTCCAGAAAAGCCCTGCAGTGGAGAGTTCAGGAAACAATAAAACATATTACAGTTTTACTGTTTTGATCACGTGATGGGAGAAGGTAAGTATTGTCTCGGCCCTATTACCCCAAGCACAGAAATCGGGTAGGTGTGGCTGTCTTCCAAAATCCAGACTCTCATCAGAACAGTGCTCTGCCATCTGACCTGTTGCATAATACTAAGTAACTGGATTGTCTTCCTGAGATTTCCGTTTTGTTCTTTGCTACCGGCCAGCACCCCAGCTGGTGGGAATGATGTGGGTCTTATGGGACATCCAGTGGACTGTTTTTGTCTCAGGTCCCTGGATGCGGGGGTCTCAATAAACTCAAATGTTACACACTTTGTGTCAGGGACACTGACCCAGAAGTCACACACAAGCTAAAACGAGATGATCAAGAATTGTTTGCGCTGCTCCCAGGCAATAGGAGCGCCCCCCCCGCCCCGTCCCCTCAATCTCCGCATGGGTGGCAGATTTCTGGGCTCCTCCTCTTTCCTACCAGACCAGGGGAGGGGGTCCTCCTAGGAAAGAAAATAGCTGGTGCTTAGCGGCTAAAAACAGGCCGAAGAGGCAGGATGGAGGGGATGCTGGCGGCCAATGTCTGGCCACCTGAGTTAGTCGTGCGCCCCCGTCCTCTGTTGGCCAGACCTCGCAGTAGTCCAGGTCTCGCCACGCGGTAAAGTTCTGCGGAAAGTTTTGCAGTTGCTTTGCCGCCCGCGCCAGCAGGAGAAGCTGTGACGCAGCGTCTGGGGATCCAAGCCCCGGCTGAAAAGAGAGGGAAGACAAGGCGGGAAGGAATTAAAAAGCAGAGTGGAGGAAGATAAAAGCGCACGCTGGGGACGGTCATTCTGGACCACGCTGATCCTCCTCTCCGGCCATCCCCTCCTCTCCCGCCCGACGCGCGCTCCCTGCGGCCGGGTCCCCAGCCCTGCCGCCCCGCACCTCCTCCTTCCCCTCCCACGCTGTCCGCTTCCCTTCCCCTCTGCCCCTCAAACCCTCCTCCCGGGTTCAGCGCTCCTCCCTCCGCCCTCCCTCCGCGGGGCCTGCCTCCTCCCTCCTCCTCTCCGGGAGGCATCACATCGTCCCGACCCGGAGGAGGACGCGAGCCCCTCGCCGGCGGTCATCTGAGCCTAGCATCAGGGCTGCCACCGCGCGCAACCAGGCCGTGCGCCCTCGGTCCTCGCGTCCTCCGTGCGCCGCAGGGATGGGGCCCATCCGAACTGCCCTTGCGCCCTGGCCTCGTCACCTGCTGCGCTGCTTCTTGCTTCTCGGGGGACTGCATCTCGGCCACCCGGGGGCCGCCGCCGCCGCCCTCCCGGGTAAGGCGCTGCCAACTTGGCCAACTTCGGGGGGAGTGGGGCCTCTTGACTTTTCCCTCTTTTTTTTTTTTTTTCCTGACTCCCTTATTTTCTGGAGAAGCATGTGCCTGTGTGTGTGCGTGTGCGTGTGCGTGTGCGTGTGCGTGTGCGTGTGTGTGTGTGTGTGTGACTGGGTTTTTAAAAATCGTCTCCGCTTTTCTGGAAGTGAGGGAGGAGATAGGAGGAGGAGCGCGGCTGGAGGTGGGGGAGGACCTGAGTGGAACCAGATGTGGCAGGCGGCGGGGGAGGGGATCCTGGGCACTGCGGCCTGGGAGGGAGATGGAGAGTTTGGCCACGACTCGCGTCCGGGACAGCGGGACCCCGGCGCCCGCCCCGCGCTGGTCCGGGTACGGTGGGATGCACCCGAGAGCCAGAGGCGCATTGTTTCGCACTCTGTACGTGAGGGGTCAGTCGCCTGGGCAGCGTTGGCAGGGTCTTTATGTTTTCTTTCTTGGTCTTCAAGGACGGCTTGTGGCGGGCGACTTCTGCACCGTTCGAATGGAATTCTGTGGAAGTTTGTGTGAGCAGGGCCGAGTGCGTGTGCATCTCAGTGTGTGTTCGTGCCCTCACTTTGTGTGAGCAATTCTGGCCAAACTGGCATTTCTTCAGAGAGAACAGTCTTAAAATGCAAAAGAGTTTCTAAAGGTGCAAAACCACAACCCACAGAAAACAGATCACAAAGCCCCCCCAGACTATACCCTTATCTTTCCTGCTTCTGTTTCCTTTCTTCCCTTCTTTCCTTCTTTCCTTTTTCCCCAAGAACTGACTGATATGTGAGGTGAGACAGTTCTCTCACCAAGAAGTTGATGGGGTAGATCGTCCTCCCTAGGAAGATTTTTAGAAGTAAAAAAAAAAATGTACTGGGTGGATTCTGCCTCCACGTCCCATTTTATGTTTAATTGGGGGCTGGGGTGAGTGGAAAGGGACGGGACAGCAATTGTAGCTTTGTGCTAGGATGGGGGGGAGAAGGGGGGAAACTGAGGCCTTTACAGCGTCCAGGTGTGCTGTGGGCATCTGCTAGGGGAAAGGAAGGGGTGATGTCACAGTCAACACACATCCCACCTGGACCTGAAGCCTGGACAAAGCGGAAGCAAGCACATTGTCTGTCCCTGACCTGTGGGTCTTCTCCACTGTAAGGAATATCGAGCTGTAGGGTTTAAGGGAGGAGGGGAAGGATGGCCATTCCAAGAACCCTAGCCTGGGTTTTAAAGCCAGGCCCTGGGAAAGACTGCTGGGCCAGACTGCTGACTTGGTCTTTTCCCCGAGGGAGCTTTTGACAGGGGGTGGAGGTGCCTGATGAGGGGCCCAGTCAGGGAGGAAAAGGAAGCCTACAGTGTCCCCTTAGCCTCCTGGTCTTTGCTTCTGTCCCTTCCTCTCTCAGGCTGTGTCCTATACACAAAATAGCCTGGGCTGTTGCGTTGTCTGGATTAGCCGCCCCAGTCCTGAGGAAGCCAGCTGGGCCTGGGTTAAGGCAGCTGAGGATGAGGACCTTCCACTGAAGCAACTGAACAGGACGGTGACATTACACAACTTCCCTTTCATTTCGCACAACACCTCCAGGCAAATCCTGGAAATTAGAGAGTGCTGGGGCAGGAGCGCTCAACTTCTGTGGGTCCCTCGTCTGGGAGGCTGGTGCAGGGCCTGTGAGCTCTTGTCCCTGTGTGTCCTAGGTGAAAGGCCCTCTGGGGTGAGGAGCTGCAGGTTGGCAGCTTCCTGACCACCAGCTGGAAGTTCAGTGGGCTCAGGATGAGATAGCTCTCGTGGGGATCATAGGTGATAGGAATGTAGGAATTCTTTTTTTTTTCTCCAAGTTATAACCAGTTTTATTGCAAAAGGACCCTGTACACATTTATCAATTCTAGTACCTTAATAGCTACCAAGCAAGTCATTAAAATACAGAAGCATGCATCATGAGAAGCAAGTAGTATCACCCATCCCTTCTGCATATTAGCAACTTGTCACCCCTGAGCCACAGTGCTCACATCACTGAGGTCTGTGAACAGCCACTCTCCCCATTCATCCTGAGTGAAAGATGGAATGACTTAAGTACAAATGCAACATATTATAAACAGTTTCTTACAAAAAAAGTCACAAATTAAACCAAAGTATTTTACAGAATTTACTACAGAATGCCATAAAAAGCGCCGTGACTTAAGCGGATATAGGAATTCTTGACATAGGATGGCAGAGCTCATCTTTACTTCCTCAGAGATCCAGTAAAGCATGCCGCTGCTGCAGTGCTCCATGTGCACAGCACTGAGCCAAGTGCTTTAGAAGAGTTAAGGTGCATCCTTAGAGGAAATGAAATCTTCCGGGAGAATGACACAGGTTGAACCATTACAGTGGGGTGAAGTGCTGAGTGACTTTTCTCAGCCTAGAAGCCTGTTAACTGCTTAGCATCCCTTTTTTCTCATTTAATTTTGATGCTAAAACCCAGAGGTAGGTATCATTGGTCCTATTTTGTAGAGTACAAAATGAAATCTTAAGAGGATTCTGATGATTTATTTTGGGCACATCTAGTGAGTAAAAGCCTGGGACCAGGGATGCTTGATGACTGGAAATGGAGGGGAAAGGGTGGTCCGAAAAGAAAAGGCTCTCTTCAGAGAGCAGAGAGGGTAGAAAGGAGAGCAGGTCAGGAAACTGGTAGATGCTACTGAATATTATGTGGAAGCTTCCTGGGTTCCAGAAGGAAACTAGCCAGGTGCCTGGAAGGCCTTGATGAAGATCCCACTTGCAGGCTGGCTGTGGGTTCTGAAGTGCTGGAGGTTTCTTAGTACCGAAATGAGCTCTTGATTGGAAGAAGGGTGGAGCCCTCAGGAGACCTTGGGAAGTCCTCCTGTGGTGAAGGACTTCTGGCTACAGGGCACACAGAGGTGGCTGCGTCCCCTCTGAGAGGTATTCCGTACTTGTCATTGCCACTGGAGTCACTAGACAAAGCACGGCATGTTCAGCTAGCAAAGCCTTGAACCCTGTCATTCCCCATAAAATTCCCTTCCTGGCTTTATCTGCCAAGGCCGCTGTGCTCTGCGCTGGATTTCTGTTCTATCCTGAGTTCACCTGGGCAAGGGGAAGAGTAGGAAGCCTGGGTTTGAGCCCAATGTACTAGGACCAGAGAAGTCTGATGCCCACAAGTTGGTGTGACTGTGTGGTAGGATGGAAACGCCAAGAACTTCTCAGGATCTTTACTTGAATTAACCACTCTATGAGCATGAAGGTGGAGCAAAGTGACAATAACAATGAAAGCCGTTGTTTCTATAGTGATGGCTCCTCACATCTCCAAACCCTGGGAAGACTTGCCTCAGACCCAGGGAGTCCAATGTGAGAGCTGTTTGATGATTGGTCAAGAGCTCACCCCCAGAAAGTGGTACATGGAATTGAACACAGCTCTCCTAAACCTACCAGTACCAGACCAAAACCAAAGAGCTACAGAAGGCAGGAAGATTTCCCTGGAGCCCTAAGCCTGGGACACCCTGTGTGTTACCACCTTCTCGATGTGACTCGGTTGCTTCGTCCAAACAACCTAGGGCAGAGTGGTTTGTTTTGGATTTCAGCTGCAAAGACTTCAGCCCGAAGTCAGCTGGTTTTGTGATGAGACAGAAATATAACAAAGGGTCACGGGCAGCAGAGGAAGCCTGCTCAGGCACCACGGACAAGCAAGTACACCTTCAAAGGCACGTTCCCAGAGACCTGCTTCTTCCAAGCAGGCTCTACTTCCTAGTTGGTCAATGATGCCTCTGGATGGCGACCCCATCATTGGAGTGGCCCATCCATTAGGTTAAAGCCCTTATCTAATCAAAAGACTCCCTCCAAACACAGCACTGGACAGCAAGCTGCCATACCCCAAAATAACACCCACCCATATGTCCTCTTGAGAGAGACAATGGAGAAGAGTGGGTTGGTCAGCCATCTGTTGTCAGCTGATTCTCACACATCTCCATGGGCCCAGGAGGCAGAGACTAAGTTCCCTCTCCCTGTCCTAGGAGTGCTGTAGACATTCCCCTCTAAGGAGGTGTGGAGAAATAAGTACCAAATGCCTAAAGGTGCTCCAGCCAGGCACCTCAGCTCCTTGATTTCAAAGGTTCATTTAAAAAAAAAAAAAAAAAAAAAAACAACTTTATTTATTTATTTGCCTTGGTGTTTTGCCTGGAACTGGAACTACAGTTAGCTGCCATGTGGGTGCTGGGAATCGAACCCGGGTCCTCTGGAAGAGCAGACGGTGCTCTTAACCGCTGAGCCATCTCTCCAGCCCCTCAAAGGTTCATTCTTTATTCTCTCATGTTTACTGAGCCTGTACAGTGATGAGATCAAGATGACTAAAACCTATTCTTCCTTTGAATATAACCTCCAGTCCTGTGCAGCTCATGGCGGGTGGTGGGGGGGAGGGGGTGTCCCCTGGACTTGGGAGCTTGGATGTCACTAACAGGAAATGAGATGAGGAGGACCCCCTTTCCCATGACTGAGTTCTATAAATCTGCGTGGAGTGGGCCATTGGAGTGGTGACAGTTCTTGGAACTCACCCTGAGCACTGAAGGTGTTAGGGTCCTAACCTAGTTATTCCTCGGTAGGCTGCGTGGTGATATCTGTGGCCGAGGCAAAGCTGGGGACAATCAGCTCCAATCTCCTTTACTCACTGAGCCATTTTCAAAGACCCTGGACCTATTGCTTTTGGTCACTGCAAACCTATGTGCATCTCAAAGTCAGGTGACTTTCTAAGAGTAAATAAATATAAATATCAAATTGGGGAGGGGGAATCCCACCCTTGGAGGCCCTGCCTACCTCAGGGTCTTATCACACTCCTGCATGACTCACTTCCTTACTTAACCCCCATTGAGAGCACCTGGAGAACAATTTTTTTCCCTGAGTGGGCACTGCTAAACCCAAGGCTGTCCTAGGCTGCCCATAAAAGCCAGTGTGCTTGCTTTCCTCAGAACCTGTGGTACCATTCTGTGGGTCTGTCTCTGTGCCTGGCTTAAACCTGAGCATGAATGTCCAAGGCTGGACAGTCGCCTTCAGCCAGAAGCTTCTCTGAATTCAATGGCTGCCGTTCTCCCCAACTCTGGTGTGGTTGCTTCCTTCCTTGCTGGCCTAGAAGCACCTCTCTTTCAGCAGGGTGTTTTGTGGGCAGAGAGGATCCTGGGAGTCTCTCTGAGGGCCTCACACATACTAAACAAGTACTTCTATCTGGAAGTTATATCCCACTTTTTAATTCCTGAACGGATGGATTCAGTGCCTGAGACATGGTAGATATTTATTGAGTTGGGAAAAAAAAGATCAAAGCAAGCAGACAAGTATCCCAAAGACAATAAGGAACAGTTTAGATGATGTCATGATTGTGGGAAACATTCAGTGTTGAGTTAAAATACGTGGTAGAAAATCAAGTGGAAGAGGATAGTCTCCAGAAGCAAACGCTTTAAGCTGTTGTAAAAGGGCAGTGTGAGACACACCAGAAACAGCACTTTGATAGAAAATGAAATCTTTACTTTTAAATGTTGGGAAAAATGAATTTTACAACTAGAATATGCCATGGGCAGGTATTCCCGTAGTGAAGAACATAGTTAGCATTTGAGAGAATCTGGGTTCAACTCCGAGCTCTGCACCTCCTGCCAAAAAGAAGAAAGAAAAAAAGAAAATGAAAAGTAAATTTAATTTCAGTGTGCAGCTAATCACTCCTGAAGGAATTCATAGATGTGCTGTCTTGTAGAAGGCTCAAGGATCACTAGAAATTAAATTCGATTTCGGAGGGGGAGAGATGGCTGAGCTAAGGACATGTGCTGAGTGTTTTTGCAGAGGACCCAGAAGAAAACCTATTGAGCAAGACATACGATGTGAAGCTCTGGCCTGCACATGTAACATGTTCAGATGCATATATATTTGTAAACAAAAACATGCTCACATGCACATATCCATGTTCATACACATATGTGCACACACAAACATGCACATTGGTCAGATGTTCACCAATTTTATTTTATGTGACATTTATAAAATACATTTTATTAACAAAAAAAAAATCAAGCTGCTCTAGGATCTCCAGTAGGAACAGACACTTGCCTGACAGCTAAGAGGCCCCTCTGAACTGCATGGGAAAATGGGGATAAATCAAATAGAGAGTAAACATACAAAGCAATTGGCTCGGGGTGAATGAATGAACCCCAATTTCATGCAGCAGCTTGTGGAGGATCCTGAGGACATAAAGTGTAGAAAAATGGTCGCAGAGGATACTGTGACAACATGCTCTTTCTTAAGGCATGGAAAATGTAACATTTTATAACTAAATACTTAGCCACCTGTCAACTGCAAACAAAGGCATTGTCTTAGAGTGACTATTCTGTGATGAAACACCATGACCCGAGAATCCTGGGGAGGAAAGGGTTTATTCGGCTTCCACATACACAGCACTGTTCATCATCAAAGGAAGTCAGGGCAGGAACCTGGAGGCAGGAGCTAATGCAGAGGCCATGGAGGGCACTGATTGCTGTCTTGTTCCCCATGGCTTGCCCAGTCTGCCATCCTTCAACACCCAGGATCACCACCCCAGGGATGGCTCCACTTCCAATGGGCTGGGCTCTCCTCCATCAATCACTGATTCACGAGGTGCCCTAAAGCAATGGTTCTCAACTTTCTTAATGCTGTGACTCCTCAATACAGTTCTTCATGTTGTAGTAACACTTGTGGTTGTTTGAAAGAAAATGGAGGTGTGGCTTTGTTGGAGTTAAGTATGGTCTTGTTGGGGGAAGTATGTCACTGTGGAGGCAGGCTTTGAGGTCTCATATATGCTCAAGCCACACTCAGTGTTCTAGTCCACTTCCTGTTGCCTGTACAAGATGTATAATTCTCAGCTACCTCTCCAGTACCATGTCTGCCTGCACACCCATGGCCCACCATGATGATAATGACTGAATCTCTGAACTCTAAGCTACTACCCCATTTAAATGTTTTCCTTTATAAGAGTTGCCATGGTCATGGTATCTCTTCACAGCAATAGAAACCCTGACTAAGATGACCCCCAACGATAAAATTATTTTGTTGTTCTTTGTTACTGTAATTTTGTTACTGTTTTGACTCATCATGTAACTATCTGATATGCAGGATCTCTGATATGTGAGGTCTGAGAAAAACTGCTCCACATGTTTCCTACGGCTGTATCTTTTGTTTGTTTGACAAGGTTTCTCTGGGTAGCTTTGGAGCCTGTCCTGGAACTCCATTTGTAGACCAGTCTGGCCTTGAAGTCACTCACAGAGATCTGGCTGCCTCTGTCTCTTGAGTGCTGGGAGTAAAGGCGTGCGCCCCACTGCCCGCCTACAGTTGTATTTTCTGGAGGCATTTTCTGGAGGCTCCTTCCTCTCAGATGGCATTAGCTTCTGTCAAATGAATATAAAACTATCCAGCGCAGACATTTCCATATGGAACCATAATAACATCATCATACCTGAGAAGTGACAGACGGTGTGTTTTATGTGATGTATGGTAGGTTTTTCCTAGTATGTAGTTCATGTTTGCATTTTTCCAGTTGTCCCCTTAATGTGTGTTTGTGTTGTTTGTTTGTTTTTGTTTTCCGAGACAAGTTTTCCCTAAGTTACCGTGGCTGGTCTTCAACTCAGGAACTCCCAGAGATTTGCCTGCCTCTGCTTCCTGAGATTAGAGGTGTATGTCACCATACCTAACTTTTGTTTGTTTGGAGATTCCATCTCACTGTGTAGCCTGGCTGGCTTCAAAGTCTCCATGCTCCTGCCTCTGCCTTCTGAGACTCAGATTACAGGCATCTGTTACTGCATCCAGCTCCCAGTAGTCCCCCACCCCTCCATCTCTCTGGTCAGGGTCTTATCACTTAGCTTCCCTGGTCTTGAATTCACCATGCTGTCTAAGGTGGCCTTGACTTCTTCACAGCAATCCTCTGCATCCCAGTAACATTCTGTTTTGTTTTGAAACTAGCTCCCACATGACCAGGCTGGCCTCAAACTCTGCAGTGGAAGATGACCCTGAACTGATCCTCTGTCTTTACCTCCCCAGTCCTTGGATTGGAGGCATGTGCCACCAATTTATACAATGCTGGGGATGATCCCAGGGCCTTGAGTTAGACAAATACTCTACCAGCTGAATCATATCTCCAGGCCTCATTAATGGTTTTAAACTTAGATGTCATATTTCTTCACTTTCTGTCTCTCTAACATCATTGCTTACCCACTCAGTTGTCATGGTGCACTTCTGAGAGTCCTGGGTCAGCTGTCTTGTAAAATGCTTTGGTCTACATCACTTATCTGCTGCTGGATTTACCTTAAACATTTTTGTGGGGAAAGCTGCATGGATGGAGGCTGTCTATTGATACCAGGCCTCCTCCTCCATTTTTTTGTGATGCTGACTGATGGCAGAGAATCTCCTTTGATGTCTGTCAGATCGTCCACTCACCAAGGCTCCTTTTCCTCTGTGTATTTTTTTAAATTTATTTATTTATTGTGTATACTGTATACAGAAGAGGGTACCAGATCTCATTATAGATAGTTGTGAGCCATCATGTGATTGCTGGGAATCGATCTCAGGACCTCTGGAAGAGCAGTCAGTGCTCTTAACCTCTGAGCCATCTCTTCAGCCCCCTTCTGTGTATTTTGTAAATAACCTAAGGAATTTAAATTACATTTATTTTTTAAAAAATTAAACAAAATGTTTATAGTTGCACTATCCATAAAAGCCCAAACTAGCTGGGTAGTGGTAATACATGCTTTGAATTCCACTCAGGAGACAGAGGCAGACAGATCTCTGAGACCAGTGTGAGTTCTAAGATAGTCAGTACTACACAGAGAAACCCTGTCTCAAAAACAAACAAAAAAACTGGGCAATCAGTGGTGGTGCATGCCTTATATTCCAGCACTCAGGAGGCAGAGGCAGTCAGATCTTTGTGAGTTCAAGACCAGCCTGGTCTATAGAGCTAGTTCCAGAACAGCCAGGGCCATACAAAGAAATCCTGTCTCAAAAAATAAAACAAACAAACAAAAAAACCTGAAAAGTCCCCAAAGCCCAAACTAAATATTAGTCCCAAGTGAAAACTCCCTAAACAGCCCTCAACAGTAGAATGGGTGGCTTGTGTCTTCACATGGTCAAGTATTAGAATGCACAGCAGTGAGTGGACAACCTAAAGCCTGCTACAACGGTGTGGGAGAAACTCCCCAGTGTGCTGATCCAGATGCTGAAGCATATACATAACCGCACCTGTATCAAACACTAAGAGGACACAGAACTAATCTGTGCTGCCTATAGCCACAAGAACCAGAGAGAGGTTCTCTCTTTCTTTTTTTTATTTTTTTATTTTTTATTTTTTATTTAAGTATTTGCCTTGGTGTTGCCTGGAACTGGAAGTACAGACAGTTGTGAGCTGCCATGTGGGCACTGGGAATTGAACCCGGGTCCTCTGGAAGAGTCAGTGCTCTTAACCATTGAGCCATCTCCCCAGCCCCCAGGTTCTCTCTTTCAATAACTCTTAGAAGAGCTATGAATAAGAGATTTCTGTAACACACATGGCAACTAGCTGGTAACCTGATGGGTAGTACTGTTGAGGCACCTATGATCTGAGCAGGTGAGATTGATTTGGAAACAGGTCACATACAAACTCTCGCACCAACAAACAGAAAAAAACACAGAATGTGACGGGAAAGTCATTAACAATCACACACAAAAGCAAAGGCTGGGCTGGGATGTGAAGGTGAGTGGCTGTTACACAGAGAAACCTTGTTTCCAAATCAAACCAAGCCAAACAAATGAAAGGCTGAGAATAGCTCATAAGCGTGCCTGGGAGCAATCCTGGCTTGGCACAAACAGGGCATGGCGGTGCCCTCCTGTAATTCCAGTACTTGGGAGGTAGAGGCAGGAGATTCAGACATTCAAGGTCACCTTTGCTGTCTTGTGAGTCTGGAGCTAGTCTGGAGTACATGAGACCCTGTCTCAAAACAAAAACAAACAAAAGCCAAAGGAAGATACCATCTTTATGTCTTAAGATGGTTTTAAGAAAGACTACAAGTACTTACCAACTTTGGGGTGCCCTGATGAACTCACTGTAAGTTAAAATGTCACTTAATATGACGTCATAGTTTAGCAACACCACCCATGAAGCTTGTAAAGAGTTGTCTTATGATGGACATGGAGAGCTATGGTTCATTCACTATTACTGTCTAGCACAGGACAGAGAACTGTATCACATACAGCCTACCCACTGAGCAAAATATGAAAAGTCAAAATTCAAAGCAAGGTTTTTACTGTATATAAAGTTGAAAATTCTTAAATTAAGGACAAGTAAGCTCAACAAAGCATTTATGATTAAGAAATTATATTTATTAAGTCAGATGTGGTGCACTCACCTTTAATCCCAGAATTTGAAAGGTAATTGGCAGAGGCAAGCCAATCTATGTGCATTTAAAGCTAGCCTGGTCTACATGGTCGGTTCCAGTCCAGCCAGGGCTACATAGTGAGGCCTCATCTAAAGCAAATAAAAATAAAAATGAAAAAGATTTTATGAGTTAAAGCAATAGCTAAGAAATAAGTGATATGTGATATACAGGAAGGCATTTAGCTTTCATTTACAAATTACACTTATATATATATGTATTTAATGTATATCTAGTCGTGAGGGACAGCCACACCACATGAGCATGTGGAGGTCAGAGGCAGCTTGCCAGGGAGTCCCATTCCCCCTCCCCACCACCTTCTACCATGTGGTTTCTGAGGATTGAACTCAGGTCGTTGACCTTGCTTATATTGCCTATCCTGCTGAGCCATCTCTCAAGCCTGAATTTAGGAAAAAAAAAAAATGGTTTGGCATTTTTTTCCCCTCCAAATATTTTCAAAGGCAATACTTTCAGTGAAAAATTAAAGATGGGAACAAGATTCTAGAATGTGTTGTTTATATTCATATATCTGTGCATATGTATAATCATATTGGGTGTGTAGAGGAGATAAGAGAAAGATGCCACCCAAATCTAACATTTTCCGTACAGTAAAGTAGATGATATGTTATTTAGGAAACATGATTACTGTGGAAAGGTTTTTCTCCTTAAACACATCTGCATTTTAGGTCAAAGGGCGGTGGCTGTCATTCTGCCAACTGTACAGTCACACCATCCTGTACAGCAGCCTGTTCTTCCTTTGTGTGACTGGTCCAAACCTGCAGTGCGTGCATGCCTCCATGGAGTCAGTCAGAACCTCAGTTCCTGGACTATGCCCTTCATCATTTTATTTTTTTTTATTTCATCATCTATGTGCATGAATATTTTGCCTGCATGTACATACCTGATGTCTGCAGAGGTCAGAAGAGGGCATTGGATTTCCTGGAACTGGAGTTAAAGACAGGTAGGAGTCACCATGTAGTTTCCGGGAATCAAACATTTATTCTCTGGAAGAACAGCCAGTGGTTCTTTGTTTTTTTTTTTTTTGTTTTTTTTTTTTTTTTTTGTTGTTGTTGTTGTTGTTTTTAGATTTTGAGACAGGATCTCTCTGCATATCCCTGGATGTCTTGGAACTCACTATGTCAACTAGGCTGGCCTCAAACTCACAGCAATCCTCCTGTCTCTGCCTCCCAGGTGCTGGGACAGCCAGTGCCTGAACTGCAGAGCCACCTTTCCAGCTCTTTTAGGCTTAGGTGGCAGCGCTGAGCGTCCAGGGACAGGTACCCATCTGGGAGAAATGACTGTGTTACAATGGGGGGCCGTTCCTCTGCTGTCTACATAAACACCCCAAATCACAGGGAAGAAGGATAGAATGCTTAAAAGTTGCAGAACACATTGGATGTTTGGAGATAGAAGGTCACAGAATCTCATAAGTTCAAAATGACCGAAAGGTGGAACAGAAAGTCACCTTTATGTTGAGAGATGGACTTTTGGAAGGCTTCCTTGGGTGGTGGGCGGGGTGGGGGAGAAGTGCCTTTAGCATTTCTATAGAACATTGTGCAGTGGTGGAAAAGAGGCCACTCCAGCTCTCACTGAGCATGTGAAGTCAGTGTGGCTGGGAGAGTCCTTTTGCTGTGTACCAAATCCTCACGATCCTCTTCTCACAGACAAGGAGACTCAGTCACAGAGGTCAGGCGCCAGGGTCACTGAGTGAGTGATGCTATGGTACATGCACTCTGGGTCTGTGTGGTCCCCACATCATCATCCATGAGTATAAACTATCTGTAATTCTAATCAATTCAGGTAGTGAAGTTAACAGACGCTAGTGTTATCTCATCCTCTAGTCCAAGTGTAGAGCGTCTGAAAAGCTCCTCATTCGCTCCTGCCCAGTCTCTGTTTTGACTTTAGTATTTAACTATTCCCTGGTTTCACATGTTAAAAATTTATTTATTTACTTAGCTTTTCAAGACAGGATTTCTCTGTATAGTCCTGGCTGTCCTAGAACTCACTTTGTAGATCAGGCTGAGATTCTCTTGCCTCTGCTTCCCAAGCACTGAGACGAAAGGTGTGCACCACCACCACCCAGCTTGCCTTCACATTTTAAATTCCTGGATTATGGCACAAATACAGAAATGTGAACACAGTGTGCTCAGCTTGATTGAGTTTTCACAGAACATAACTCACATAACCTACCCTCGGGTTCAGAAAATAACATTCCCGGCATCTCCAGGGCTTGGAAGCCCTTGTCTCCATCATTGTGTTTGCCTAGCCCTTGGCACCATACGGTTCTCATGTCCGTGTCCTTCCCATGGCTAACTTAAACTACTGATGCATTTTTCCCATGAGGGGTCCACTTAAATTTATTTTAATAATTTATCCACTTTTATTCTATGTGCAATGGTGCCCTGCCTGCTTGCATGTCTGTGTGAGGGTGTCAGAAACCCTAGAACTGGAGTTATAGACAGTTGTGAGCTGCTGTGTGGGTGCTGGGCCTGGAGACCGGATTCTCTAGAAGAGCCCAAGTACTCCCAACAGCTAACGTATCTCTCTAGCCCTCATTTACAATTTTTACTGGTTTGTTTGGTTTTTGTTTGATACATGTCTTACTATGTAGTGCTGGCAAGCCTGGAACTCTTTATGTAGACCAAGCTGGCCTTGAATCCACCTGTGAGGACTCTGAGAGCTGGAATCAACGGCATGTGCTACCATGTTTATCTTAATTTTTTCTATCTGGGAAGTATATATATATATTTTCCACCTTTCCCCCATACCATTACCCATCCCCTGCTTTTAGATACAGGCTCCTACTATATAGTTCAAGGTGGTCCCAGACTCAAAATTCCCCTGCCTCTGCCTTTTAAATGCTGGGATTACAGGTCTATTCATTACACCTACTTTGGTCCTATTGATACAATAAAAGGCACCTTGACCTTAAATTTGGTTCCCTCTCCAGGCCTTTAGCAGCACAGCTTAACAACCGAGGGCTATAGTTAATCAACTTTAAACAAAACTGCAAAATGACCAAAAACAACAACAGAAAAAGCTGTACAAATAAATCATGTATGTTCCAGGAATATTGAGAACATGGTCCAGCAGGTTAAGAGCTTTCTGGATAAGCATGGGATCTGGTAGATCTCATGTAAATGCTGGACAGGTGTTGTGGGCCACCTGTAACCCCAGCCCTTGGAAGGCATAGACAACTGGACCCCAAAGCATGCAAGCTAGTTAGATTAGCTCAGTCAGTGAGAGATAAATTCACATGAGAGACCTTCCCTCAACATAGAAGGTGGAGAATGATCCAGGAAGACATCAACTTCTGGTCTATATTTGAGTTAATGTGCATACACATATGCATACCTATACACACATGCATAGGAATACTTCTATACACATGCACACCACACAGATAAAAAATACCTTAAATTACTTTTATTTATTTATTATTAATGAGAATTAATAATATTGATTAATTGTATGCTTATAACACATAGAGATCAGAGAACAACTTTATGAGGATGGGTTTCACAGATCAGCGTCAGGACATCAAACTTGTGTGGCAAGGACCTTTACACACTGAACCACCCCATCAGCACAAGACTATATGTGTATGATATCAAAAAGTATGCCTATTCATAGTATACAACCCCAACAATAGAGAATGTTACATCCACTCTTTTGGGCATTCCTAGCTTGAAAAAGTTTGAAGTGTTGCCTATACCACATAATGATATTGGGGTGGGACCAAGTCTATTTCATTACAATTCATTTATGTTTTGTATATGCCAGAGGCAATAATTTTAATAAAGCTTTTTGTTTTGTTTTTGTTTATTTGGAGTTGTGAGATGGAATCACATCCTACCAGACTGGTGTCAAACCGGCATTCCTTCTGTCTTGGTGTCTGAAGGGCTTGAGTCTGTTTTGAGAGTGACAGTGTGACACTTCACATGAGATCACATGTGGAACTATCCACTTGTGGTATCCTGTCAGCAAGAAACTGTCAAGGCACTAGAGAATGAGTTGAGGAAAGAACTCTCGCTCTTGCAAGAGTTGCGGGTTTAGTTCTCACACCCACATGCTGGCTCATGACCACCCGTAACTCCAGTTTCAAGGGATCTGATTCCATCTTCTGACCTCTTTGGGCATCAGGAACATACAATGCTTCCCTGTCATACTTGCAGAAAAGCACTTATACACACAAAATAAATAAATATTTTCTAAAAGAAAGAAATGTTCAAATTCTGCAGCCTTTCAGATGATGCCCTTGGAGCTCAAAGCTATGAGCTGCCTGTTGTGGAGCTGGGAATTGAATTTGGGTTCTCTGCAAAAGCACTGTGGGTCTCAGCCTCTTAGCTGTATCTCCAACTCCATCTGAAAAATGTTCAAACATCCCTTTCAGTTTTCTGGCTCTGAGCATCTACACGGCTTTAATGTTCTGTGAGGGAGGAGTTCACAGCCCTGAACACACAGGGATGGGAGAGCCAGACTGATTCAGCTATAGAAGACTGTTCTACACTTCATTCAGGACAGCTGCTCCACACAAGCCTCATTTTTAAATGCATTTATTACATATTTTTTATTTACATGGGTTCTGGGATTCACAGGTCATCATGATTTTACAGCAAGTGCCTATATCCACTGAGCCAGTCCTTCAGCTCATCAACACCGTTATTTTAAAATCAATAGTCCAGACAATGGCACATGGCCTTTAATCCCAGAATTTAGGCAGAAGCAAGTGGATCTCTGAGTTCAAGGTCAGCCTGGTCTACAAAATAAGTTCCAGACAGCCAGAGCTGTTACACAGACAAACTGTCTCCAAAAAAAAAAATCAGTGTTAGGGTGGATAGTGATGGTTGTATTTTCTTATATGGTCCTAAAATGGTATAGGAAACAAAATCAGGAAAGGGGGTTCAAAAAGCCAAGAAGGAAAAATAATTTGAAGGGCTTCAGTTAATAGTGCACACCTTTAATCCTAGCTCTCAAGAGGCAGAGGCAGGTGGATCTCTGAGTTGGAACTCAGCCTGGTTCTACACAGTAAATTCTAAGACAGCCAGAGGTATATAGTGAGACTCTGTCTGGAGAGGCTGGGAGAGCAGGAGGGAGGGAAGCATGGAGGGTGAATGAATGAATTTGAGGGAGATACTCAAAGATAGTCTTGCAGCTTGTAGTCAGAAGTTTCTGGCCCAGTCTAGCCCTGATGTTGGACCTGCCCACAGCCACTTGGTCCCAAATAATCACACAGAGGCTTATAGTAAGTACCAACTATTTGGCCCATGGTTCAGGCTCATTACCAACTAGCTCTTAACAACTTAACTGAGCCCATTCTTATTAATCTATGCATTGCCACCTGGCTAGTGGTTTACCGGTACTTTCACATTTTACTTCTTGGGCAGCTGCCTGCAGCATCTCCCTGACTCCTCACCCTCCACCTGTATCTCTGCCTGGATCTCCCACCTGCCTCCAAGCTGCCTTGCCATAGGCCAAAACAGCCTCTTTACTAACAAATGGTAATAAAGTATATTCACAGTGTACGGAAAGACATCCCACATCAGCAGGTGAAGTCTGGTGTGTTTATTATAGATCCAGATGATGTCACATTGGTGGTGTGTGACCTTTTGTGGTTGACTAAGGCTCATGAAATGAGCTCTGTGGGAAATGCAGTGACATTCCTTTCAGGGTCATAAGATTTCCCTTGTGCTGTCCCTGCCTCGCTTTTATTTCTTAAGAAACATTATAAAAATATATTTGTAAAGGTATCCATAAATCCCAACCACTAGACAGGACAAATTTATATTTTTATTTCTTTCTTCTAATCATCCCTGTCTAGGCCTTTATTTTTAAATAATTTTTATTACATTGATTGTGTGTGTATGTGTGTGTGTGTGTGTGTGTGTGTGTGTGCATGCGCACATGCATGCTATCACACACAAGTGGCCAGAAGACAATTTGTGGGACTCTTTTTCTCTCCTACCATGTGCTTCTCTTGGACTAAATTTAGGATTGGCAGCAAGTGCATCTATCTGTTAAGCTGTTTCACTGATTCCCCTACCAGGTCTGTTTTATTTTTTAAAGATGCGTGCGTGTGTGTGTGTGTGTGTGTGTGTGTGTGTGTGTGTGTGTGTGTGTGTGTGTATGTGTGTGTTAGGGTACCCACTGAGCCAGAAGAGGGTGTTGAATCCCCAAGACCTGGAGTTATAGGCAGTTGTGAGTCTCCCGACACGAGTGCTGGGATTTGAACTCAGGTCCTCTGGAAGAACAGTAAGTGCTCTTAACTGCTGCACTCTCTCTGCAGTCCCTAAGAGCTGTTTCTAAAGAATCCGTAATACAGGAGTTGGGACACAGAACACGAGGAATGTTCAACACTAAGGAATGACTCATCTCTGGAACTATTTGCTGTGGAGACAGATGTTCCCAGAGATCTGTCAGTTTTCCTGTAGATCTCCTCAGTCACCTATGCAGAGAGATTGGGTATGATGGCTTATGCCCATAAACCTAGCACTTAGGAGGCCAGCCTTGTCCACATAGTGAGTTCCAGGCCAGCCTGGTTTACAGAATGAAACCCTGTTTCAAACAAAACCAAACCTAAAGAGGCAGAGGTTGCATTTCAGTTTAGTTCAGCAGTAAGAAAACAGAGAGGATACCTCCAATCATTAGGATGCGAATAGCCAGACCTGGACTCTGAGGCTAGAACTGCCGGTACTGCCAGCACATCCCGGTGAGGGTCCCAAGCTTTCTCCTATCTGTCCTTGCGCCCTGCATCTGCCCTGCCTAGGGGTGGAGGCGTCATCCCACCTCCTTCCAGAGCTCTTCCAGCTGTGCGCCCTATGACTTCATTTTCCCTACAGCTGTCTTCAGAGTTTTCTCTGCTGAGCGAGGAGGATGTGGCAGAGGGAAGGCATTCCATGGTCCCTGACCCTTCCAGAAGCCTCCTTTCACTGACACACTCTCCTGAATCCCCTTTCCAGAGAGTACTGAGCAAGAGTCCAGAAGTTCAAAGAAAGCCAATGATGGCTTCCCGGCCCCCAGAGAGCCTGGGAATCCAGGGATAGGACTCTGCATCTGGACTGTGGGTTTATTTTCCTTTTAATTCTTCTGAAGAGTAAACACTAATCTGTGGCTTATTCCCTTTATCCTTTCTTCTTATCCCAATTGCATCTTTAAAGCCTGTTTCCCAGGCCCCATGTTGTAGGAACATAGATTCTCTTGCCTGAATGTCAGGGCACAGCAGTGGTTACCCCTCAAGCGTTGTCTGGTACAGGACATCTTTGGCACTCCTTTCCTATAGGATAAAAGTAGGTTCCTTCTCCAAATCAAGGCTCAAAGCTCCAGGCAACTGGCTCACGGTGCTAAGACTTAAGCAGGGATTTGAACTTGTGTAGTCTGAATTCCAGAATGGCCCTTCTGTGCCCTCCCTCCGTAACGGTGCCTTCCAAGGAAAGTTGGGAAAATGGCTTCTAGCCTTGCTCTCATAGAAACTGGCAAGGGGTAAGGCATGAGAATCGTTCTAAGGAAGATTTCTTTTAAAAGATAAGGTTTGGGGGGCTGGAGAGATGGCTCAACAGTTAAGAGCACTGACTGTTCTTCCAGAGGACCTGAGTCTGATTCCCAGCATCCACATGGCAGCTAACAACTGTCTGTAATTCCAAGATCTGACACCCTTACACAGTTATACATGCAGGCAAAATGCCAATTCACATACAATAAGAATAAATATATATATTTTTTAAAATGATGGGATTTTGCTAGATAGCTCAGGCTGGCCCCAGAACACACACACCCCTACCCCCATCCCTTCCTAGTGCTGGCCTAATGGGTATGTACCACTACACTCAGCTGTTAGGAGGTTTCTTAACATTCACAGGTGAGAAAAGATTCTAGACTCCCTGGACGTAAGAGTCCTGCTGTGATTTTAAAACCAAGCAAATCATCCTTGCAGTTGGGTCAGGAGCTTCATGGCTAGGGATCAAAAAGTTCATTAAAGGAGTGTCGTGTTTTCCTAGTCATATTGTGCAGACTTGGAGACATGAATCATGAAAGGAATGCAATGTCACAGAGAACCTGCACAGGGCGCCGAGCACCTCCAAGCCTCTCTCTCTCTCTCTCTCTCTCTCTCTCTCTCTCTCTCTCTCTCTCTCTCTCTCTCTCTCTCTCTCTCTCTC